>JANAVB010036018.1:3400814-3450814 GCA_029216955.1 Iris pallida
CTGTGCTTCCCGCAATTTGAATATCCCACTGCAGAAGAGTGCTTCTACTGCTGAGGGTTCGTCGGGGTTAAATGTTCAACTAACGTCACTGAGGCCGCCCTCCTCGGAGTGTTTGCCATGAAATATAAAAAACAGAACAATTATCGGAGGATTGGACTTTTACTTCACAATACCAACTCGCTTGTACAAAGAAAGCCTTGGGACGAAAACCTAGGTACAGTAATCTAAGAATAATTGTTTATTTTAGATTCTGGGGGGTGACGGTAGAGGCTCGGGAAAGTGACGGCAGCTCTGCCTTACTCCTTGGATGATCGGGTGCAGCCTTGGCTCTGTAGAAGAACTGCTTGGCGTTGTTGAAGAAATGCTCTCCTTTCAGGCTCTGTATATTCTCTCCTGGCTCTCTGGATCTGTATCTTCTTTGCAAAAGTAAGAGTATCTCTTCTCTATATGTCCCTCTCTTGTAAGGGAATGGCACCTTACTATTTATAAGAGTGGGGGCATCATTAGGATTTCGCAATGATTGTCCATTCTCTAAAGTCGGCAGCTTAGGATCAATGAATCTGGGCCACTCATCTTAAACATAATAGATTCGGGTAATTAATGTAATTGCACCAAATCTTTGTGGATAATTAATGATGATTGACATAAATCCTCATGATTTGTTACGCCAATCTCGGATCTGCCACGTGTCATTGATTTGCTTGATTGTAAATGATCTGATTTGATCCTAATATTTCATTAGGATTTGTTTGATAGATTTCGGTTGATTTGATGCCACGTGTCCCATTATCATGCCACGTGCTTAACCGCGAGCCACTTAGAAAATCTGAACCGTATGAGGGTTGCTCCTCATTGAGCCGCATAAGGCTGGCCAAGTGACAAGGCTGCTTGGGAGTGACCCCTGAATATTTAAACCGCATGGTGATAATGGGTGCCTTCTTCGTGAGCCACATGGAGATAGTCCTTGTGAGCCGCATAAGGTAGCCTCTACTTGAACCGCATAGAATAGCTTCGCCTGAGCCGCATGGGATAGCTTCGGCCTGAGCGCATGGGGTGGTCTCTGCCTGAGCCGCATACGACTGTCCACGTGTCAAGGCCGCATGAAGATTTTTGGATTTCGGGGGATCGTGTCAGAGATTTCCTTCGTTTCCCTAGGAGTCTGCCATTATGACTGAGTCATTATTGTTTTTTTGTGTAGAGCTGTCATTTGTCAGAGCTGTCAGCCGTCAAGCATTTAATGCAGTAAAGGACAAAGGGAAGAGCTGTTCGTAGGCACGTGGCTCCTCTTTGAGCCGCATGGAACTCATTCGAGCCGCATAGCTTGAGCCGCATGGATGAGCCGCATGGATCCCTGAGCCGCATGAGCTCTCTGAGCCGCATGGGGCTCTAGCCACATGGAGCTTTTTTATTCTTTTCCCTGCTTCTACAAGACCCTTAAAGTTTTCAATTTGCAAAATTGAAATACTTTAAATAAGAAGCATGGCTATGTATAAACTCTTTTGTCGCATATGATGTTCTGGT
Organism: Iris pallida; assembly: GCA_029216955.1. Lineage (NCBI taxonomy): Eukaryota > Viridiplantae > Streptophyta > Magnoliopsida > Asparagales > Iridaceae > Iris > Iris pallida. The sequence goes on from JANAVB010036018.1 coordinate 3,402,336, forward strand.
CGCATGGATTTCGGCCGCATGGATGTCTCGGCCGCATGGATGCCTCGGCCGTATGGATGTCTCGGCCGCAAGGATGTCACAGCCACATTGAGTCAATCAGTCGTAGGGACTTTCGGGCGCATAGCTCCTTGCCACGTGTGCGTGTCTTTAATTGCCTCAAATTCATTTTAGTGCCGTCTTTAGGAAATCCCAAGGGTCGGCTCATTAAATCTTTAGATTTTATGCCCTGGGTGAATCTCTTTATGAGAGAGGGGACGAAATCTGAGGAGTCAGTTTCGTCTTTTCCGAGGCGGTTATTAGTCTACGTGTTCCCCTCTTTCCTCCTATATATAAGAGGAGTTTAGAGAGAAAACTTCTTTTACTTTCTCCCTGCTTCGAACTTTCCCTACCCCGATTGTTATCCTCTTCTTCTTCGATCATCAATGGCTACCAAGAAGACCGTTGCGGAAGGTAAGAAGCGGCGTCTTCGTCGGGAGGACTGGACTTTTACTTCACAATACAAACTGGGACGAGATGATGTTGATCGCCATTTGGTGATAGGGATCATATCTTCATGGCGAACTTCGTATGAGCCCCGGATCTGATTGACGATTAGCTGCGAATCGTCGTATGCTTCAAGGTACTCTACCCCAGCTCTTTTGTAAGTCGAAGGCCAATGACCAAAGCGTTGTACTCGGCCAGTTGTTTGAACAGGCTCCATGAGAGAATAAGCTCGATTGATCACCAACCCGGTAGGAGAAATCAGTACTATTCCGACTCCAGCGACGAGTTTCTCTTTGGTGTTCTAGAAGCGCCGTCGAAGAACATTCGCCATATGGTACCACGGGAGGCCATATTTGAATTAGCGACCTCGTTTGGCATCTTCGTCTATTTTGGTTGACTCCGAACCTGGATGAGCTGCTAAAAAGTCTGCCAGAGCTTGAACTTTAACAGCCTTTTTGGGACGAAGATCATGTGGTAGGGAGACAGTAATATCCCAGGTAGCGAGGCGAGAGCTGAGTGCACCTGGCTTAGTCATAAGACACTAAGGGGGTTGACTCTTGATATGACATAGATGGTTTGTCCTATGACGTAGTATCGCGTCTTCTGAATGGCAAAAACCAGAGCTAGGCACTCTTTCTCTACAGCAGTGTATCGATGTTCCGGCCCCATCCTCATTCGGCTGAGGTAATATATAGCCTGTTCGTGGCCTACATCATTGTTTTGCGCTAGCAGAGCACCGAGAGAATGTTATATCGCTCGTACATAGAGCAAGAATGGTCTTCCAGCAATGGGGGCTACCAGAACTGGATGGTTCGTCCGATATTCTTTGATGCTGTCGAAGGTGCGCTGGCATTCTTCATCCCATACGAATGAAACGCCCTTCTTCATGAGGTGGGTGAATGGCTGACATCGTCCGGAGAGGTTGGAGATAAACCTTCTAATGTAGGCTAGCCTCCCTTGAAGGCCTCGGAGTTCACAAGATTTCTCGGGGACCTATCTCCATGATCGCCTTCGTCTTCTCAGGGTCTACATGGATACCCTGGGAGGTAATGATGAAACCAAAGAACTTCCTGCTGGATACGCCCAAGAAGGATTTTGGGGTTCATTTTCAAATTGTGCGCTCGCATCAGGTCGAACACTGTCCTTATCATGCAGATGATCTTCTTAGAGCGGTTTTTGACGCAATATCGTCAATGTAGCATTCCACTGTTTTGCGCAAGTGGTCTCTAAAGATGATGCTATAGCTCTTTGATAGGTGGCGCCACGTTCTTTAAATCGAAAGGCATGACTGTGTAGCAGAACGTGCCAATCGGTGTTCGGAATGATATATGCTTTTCGTCGTCAGGGAACATCTTGATTTGGTTGTACCCTAAAAAACCATCCATGAATGACATACGCTCAAACTGCAGGTGTTATCGATCATGATGTCTGTGATAGGGAGAGGGAACTCATCCTTAGGATACGCCTCATTCAGATTACAAAAGTCGATGTAGATTCAAATCTTTCCACTCTTCTTGAGGACTGGAACTATGTTGGCGACCCAGTCAGGATGCTGTTCCTCACGGATGAAGCCGCTGGCTATCAGTTTGTTTACCTCGGCTTCAATAGCATTCATGACGTCAGGACGGAACCGACGTTGCTGTTGCTTGACTGGTTTTACGTCTGGATGGATGTTGAGTTTGTGAACAATCTCGGGGTTCAGTCCGGTATATCTTCGTAACTCCAGGCGAACACGTCGATATATTCTAACGAGTTGTAGTACTGATTCTGCTCTTCGTCGGTCAGATTCTTACTGACGAAGATGGGCTTTGGAGAGGATTCATCACCTAGATCGACTTGTACAACCTCATCCTCAGTAGGAGGCTCTCTTTGTTCGAACGCTTCTCCCACTGCGCATCTATTGTGCCCATGGCTCTAGCTCAAGAAGTTCGAGAATGTCTTCATCTTCTTCGTAGGCATCGGCAAGTGCCATATTGACAGACCAGACTTGCCTGAGCATGTCCCGATGCTGATATCTGAATCGAAAGTGGGTGATCCGGTTGAGTGTAAGTGCCAGTCGCATTCTTCGTCTGAGCTTTCAGGTGTCGTCGTGGGTGTGACATAACCTAGCCCACATATGGTTTTGTTGTAGTAGTCTCGTGGTTTCCAGCCGAGATCGGCGATTGTAAGGGTAATCGCCGTCCAGTGCCGTAGTTCAAGCCTGGTGTAGTTTCCAGATCATACCCTTGTTTTTGCATAAGGTACTTGGATTAGGGACTATACAGATAAAGGGGCAATCTCCCGTGTCGGGTTCGAGCTAAACTTCTTCTATCTTGAAGGGTTGTGGATCATTCTTCCGGTCGAAGATGATTGGGTGATCCCCTCCCTCGATTATACGGTAAGCATCTTCCACTGGAGTAAGTTGGTTTGCGTGTAGACATTTGTCACTTGTGTGCAGATGAGCGCCTATACCGTGTTCCATAGCATACATTGTACAAAGCTTATTAAGCTCGAGGTAATTCAAAATAGCCCTTTATTGATGAAATAAGGTATCTTTACCAGTGGGACATCATCTGCGGATGGAACATCAGTGTAAGAAGCCACATACTTGGCCAGTTCTGACTCTTCTTCAGCCACCCCCTGTGTAAATGCAGACTGAGAGGATGACTTGGGCAATTGATTATCAGGGGCTCCATGGGTGGAGCAGAACGTGGAGTTGTTGGCATACTAGCTACCCCAGTTTGGTGCTCGGTGCTGGGCAGGGAGTTGTTGGCTGGCTAGCAGTCCCTGGCTTAGTGCTCGGTTGCCGATTCATTCTGGGAAGACGAATTGTCATCGGTTTGACAGAGGGATTGAGCTCCTCTGCTTGTGGCCGGCTAGCTATAGACAGCCTGATTGTCAGTGGCTCTCGTGGGTCTTAGCGCTTGGCCAGACCTTGGCAGTCGGATTATCATCTGTTCCTCCTGTGCAGAGAGGCTAACTGCCTTACGCAGAGTGGCTGTAAGGGGCGCAGTTATGCCAGGCTTGCGGGCTTGGAGGTGGATCATCAGAGGTTCTTCTGATCCGGTTGCAGCCTTAGTTTGAGCTTGAATACCTCCTTCGCAAGATGCTTTTTCGACTTCTCGTACAAGCATGAGTCTGAGTAATAGGATTCGACCACTTTGAAGGGATCGATATCGACAAATTTTGTTCTTACGAAGCCGTGCTTGTCGACGTACTTGAAGCACTGGTGCAGTGTGGAGGGCACGATCATATAATCGTGTATCCAAGGACGCCCCAGGAGAATATTGTAGGAGGTGTTGCATCTATTACATAACAGGTCACTTCCGACTGAAGGTCGTCGATTTGGCATTTTAGGCGGATCTTCCAATCGGGTAGCTCCTGCCCGAATTGAAACCGCTGATGACGGTACTTGTCGGCGTCAGGCAATGCATCGGGATGCGCAGATGGTGTTGGCTCTTTGGGATGATGCTTATGGAGGATCCGGGGTCAATATGCATCCGATCGACCTTGATATCGCCAATGTACCTAGTATAATACAGAGGGCGATCGTGCAGGTTAGTTTTGATAGGCATATCCTGCGGAGTGAAGACAATATTTGGCATTGACCCTGTGCAAGCGCTATCCTGGAGGTCTGCCGGCGAGTCCTCTCCAGTGAGATTGGACTGAGCCAGGTATGCGTCGGCATTCTGGAGTGCTTCGCTTAGTGCGACGCGGACATCCTGGAGAGTCTCAGGAGCTCATATAGCGACAATTTGGCCGGTGTGTTGGCCAATTGTGCCAGGATGTCAAAGTTGTATGGCCTCTCTAGCCCATGAGGCGTCTCTCTTCAGAGTGGTTTGTCGAAGCGAGTCTCCTTCGGCCTAGGCTGTCGATCGTTGAAGGTTGCGGAGGTCCTAGAGCATCAGCAGCTGTCGGCTGCTGATCTTTAGCCGAGTTACCCGGTAGAGGTTGGGTTTGTGCCGGAGCGGATAACAACAGCAGTAGCTTCTTCGACCTCTATCGAGATCGTGCGACATGATTTGACTTTTCCATTCTTTTTTGCTAGTGGAGGAAGACGCGACTGAGTCACCTCAGTACCAAGTCCGGATGGACCCACATGATCTCCCTCGTGATGTGGTAAGGGGTACTAGACCAGCAGCTTAGTCTCGGGGAGGTGGAAGGTTACCGACCTACATCCTTGCTCGGGGACAGGTACTACTGTCTTGAGTCCTTGTCGGAGGGAAGTTGCCGAATTGTACTGACACCATGTTGGCTGCTACGGTCACCTCTTCGAAATCAATAGCCAGGGCCTTAGAATCGATGAGATGGATGTATCGCTTCAGCTGATAGCAGTCTTGTGTAGCATGGTGAACATACGATGGTAATGGCAGTACTTGGGGCTCTCCATATCTGCAGGACGAGGCTCTCACCTGAGAGAAGGGAGCTGAATTCGTCCTCCTTGGATGAGCATGTCTAAGATGGGTTAAACATGGCCATCCTCGAAGGAGTAGGTCATCTGAGGCCACTGCTTTTCTGTCGACGTTGATTCGGGCTTTGGGGCTGTGTCAGTCACCATAGCCTGCTTGCCCTTGTTGTCTCGATTACTGGAGGAATTACCACCGTTGTTGTTGTTGACGTTAGGGCATTTGCCCTTGTCTTCTCCTTCCGAGATGTGCAATCCTAGTTGGCGGGTTTTCTTCACCTTGTCTTCTGCGCTAGTGGCACTGATGATGAACGTCTTCCAATCCTTGAATTGACTTTCGCCCATCCAGAGGCTGATTGTGGGAAGCAGTCTCTTTTAGCAAATTTCAATCAAGGAATCAGGGTTGCCAGAAGGCAGCTTTATCGCGGTTTGGCAAAACCGCTCGATATAATTTTTTGTTAGCTCCTTTTCTCCCTGAACAACGTCCATGAGAGTGGACATTGTCATCTTGTCTTACTTCATAGAACCTCTCTAGGAACATGCGTTTGAAGCGGTGAAGTAGGGATGCAATTGTCCGACAAGTTGCGGTACCAGTCGAAGGTAATCCCTTCCAAGGCTCTGATGAACAACCGCGTAAGGATGCGTCGTCATGAGGCAGATGGTCAGTTGTGACTTTGAAGTAGGTGATGTACCTGCTTGCAGATGTCTCCATCATATGGATTGATGTGGAATGGTTTAGATTTTGGTGGGAAGGGAACATCTCTCCAGCAGCGGGATACGGTTGTCGTATCCTGAGGTCTTGGCAGTTTTCTCGTGCATGGAACATGGCCCGGAGCTCCTGGACCTTCTTCTTGCCTTCTGCCTTGTCTGCAACGGTAGGAGCCGATATTTCAGGAGGACTATCGCCCGGGTTTGGTGCAGCTGAGTTCGAATCGCATTGACCGCGGGACCCATGCTTGTTTGGCCAGGCGTTCTTCCTTACAGAGTTGGAAGGGCCACTTTGATCTCGTCCATAGACTTGACCAAAGCATGTAGTTGGCCTCCAGAGTGTCGATGCGTTGGCGATCACTGGAACCTTCTTGGTTGCTGTCTGTCATGAACACCGTCCTCAGATGAGAAGAGATGGAAGGAACGATAGAGGACGTGCCCTCTGAGTCATACCCTTGTACAGAAAAGTCGTCCGGGTATGTGGGAATGTTCTCCTCTGGTTCGGACTCGGAAAGAGTGGTACCCCCAGCTTCAGAGCTTGCCTCGTCTTAGGATTATGGACGTCCTCGGGGACGTCGGGATCTGCTGCATCTGTTGGGTGAACCATTTCCCCCGGACTATCTTCTTGGAACACCGGGTTGTTTGGATATTTGGAGGAATGCTACCCCCGGCTCCAGTATCTCCCATATATGTGGACGAATCTCCCAGTAGCAGATTTCGTCTTTGACGGGTACCTTGGTAAACTCCTCCTAACGGTGGTAGACAGCTGTTTAGAAGAAATTTTCTTGGTTACGCCGGTTGAAATTTTCGGGCTGGAGACATTTGTTTTTGTCCCTCTTCCAATGCCAAGAATCATCAGAGCAGAATTACAAGAGGCAATGAGAAGCGCCTCGTCTTTTGAGCTTGGGTGTTGCAGGCTTTGGAAGACGGACCGCCGGTCTTTTTGTGCTGCTGCCTTGTTGCAGCAGCAGTTGACTATGACTTAGGTGCATTGATGTCCTTGACAGGACTCTTTGTACGTCAAATCTTCGTCTCTTTCCTTGCGCTTGTGAAGAATCACGTTGCGCGGGTCACCTGCTTTGTGGGCTGATGAGTGCGTTGGCCTCCTGCCTGCTCCCTGATGTGGAGGTAGCGTGAGTACGCCCTTGATCCTTGTTAGGAGATTCTTGATAACTATCCGTTCGTTGGCCGTCGGGGGCTGGACACTGGTTGTTCTGTACAACTTCCCATCAGGGGCCCGAGTAATAGTCATCGGGATACCCTGGTAGTCAGAAGCGGGACAGCCGACTGAGCTCGTCGAGCCCGCACTGCCCGAGACTTCTTTCTACTAGCACCTGAGAGTGCGTAGTAGGAAGAGTCCAAGCTGGTCACAATAGAGTCTGGCATATGCTCAAGAGAGCCTTCATGGTTAGGATCGTATGAGAGGCGGTCAAAGACTGACCGCGAGCCTCATGGGATAGATGGTATACGGCTGGGATCGGTTGCCGTGCAGGCTGTCTGCATGAGGCTGGTATGTGTGGCCGTATGACCTTTCTGTATACGGCTAGGAGTCTTGGCCGTGCAGGCTGTCGGCATGCGGCTATCCTTTGTGGCCGTATAAACTTTCTGTATGCGGCTAGATGTCATGGCCGTGCAGGCTGTCTACATGCGGCTGGAAATTTGGCCGCATGGGTTTTTGCATGCGGCTGACTTGTGTGGCGCATGAGTTTTTTTCATGCGGTTGATAGTTGCGGCTGTATGAGCCCTATGCGGCTGGCGCCCTTATGCAGCTTGGATCGCACAGAGTTCCTTTTTGCCCCTGCAAGTCTGGTATCATATTGTTTTCTTCTGCCGGACTTGGAGACAGCAGAGTCCTATGTGGTCTGAAGTGGGGCCGCAAGCGAGACTTCTCGCTGTCTCGGGCAACAGAGAGTACTTCTTCGAGAGCTTGGGGAGGAGTAAAATTTTTGGGTCTCCACTCCCTGTGGGTCTTCTTTGTGCGGGCTCGCCGTTGGACCAGGCCAGCGCTCCCGTCGGAGAGCATTTCTTCAAACGCATGTTGGTCGAATCGGGCGACCAGCATTTGTTGAGTGGAGCCAAGTTTGGCTGCGTCTGATTGCGTCACCAACTCCTCAGCCGTGGAGAAGTTAGTCCCCAGCAGAGTCGCCATCGTGTTTGCCAATGATCATAAAAGAACAGTACAATTATATGGGAGGACTGGACTTTTACTTCACAATACAAACTCGCTCGTACAAAAAAGCCTAGATACGAAAACCTAGGTACAGTAATCTAAGCATTATTGTTTAGTTTTGATTCTGGGGGGTGATAGTAGAGGCTCGAAAAGCGACGGCCGCTCTTCCTTACTCCTTGACGATCAGACGTAGCCTTGGCTCCGGTGAAGAACTGCTCTCAAGATGGGAAGACTCTTCTGTGTGCTCCTTTGTCTCTCTGTGTGTCCAGCCGGGTAGATAGGATCTTTTGCAAGGGAATGGCACCTTGCAATATTTTTTATTTCTCTGGATCGATCTTTTTACAAGGGAATGGCACCTTGCTATTTATAGGGGTGGGGTGTCATATTAGGGTTTGCAATGATCAACCTAAAAAAGTCAGCGGCTTGGGGATTTAATTGCCATTTTCCTTGATCCTATTTTGTGGGCAATTAATCTGGACCACTAATCTTGATTGCAACGAATCTGGACAATTAATGCTGATTGTGTAAAATCCGTAGGCAATCAATATTGATTGTCATGAATCTTGGGAAGCTCGGATCTCCTGCCACGAGTTTAATCCATGTGATTGCCATAAATCTGTTTTGATTCGAGTAATTATGATGATTGTACTAAATCTTGTTGTTGGGATTTGTTGATAACTCTTGATTGATTTAGTGCCACGTGGAAAATTGATCTTCTGCCACGTGTCATAACCGCGAGCCATAGCCGCATGAGGGTAGCTTCTTAGATTTTGAACCGCATGAAGGTGGCAGCCTATAGGTGTAGCCTCCGAAATCTGAGCCGTATGGGGGTGGTTTCCAATTGAGCCGCATAGGACTAGCCACGTGTCAAGGCTACATGGGCGTGGCCTCTCAATATTTGAGCCACATGGAGATAATCCCGATGATCCGAGCCGCATGAGAACAGCGGCCGCATAGGGTGACTTTTATAATTTGAGCCACATGACGAGGGTCTTCACGCGCTGAGCCGCATGCGAGCATCAGCCACATGGGGTGGTGGCAGCCGCATAGGAAGCTTTGTAGTTGGTGGATCGTGCCAGCTGCAGAGGAGATTTTTTTCGTTTTCCGAGGAATATGCCGTCATGTCGAAGTTCATCATTTCAGCTTTATGTCAAAGTTATCACTTTATGTCAGAGCATTTAATGGGAGCAGTCACTTTAAGGCCACTGTAAAGGCAAGCTACATAGGGTCACGTGATTCTTCCTGAGCCGCATGAGGCTATTGAAGAGTTTCTGAGCCGCATGAGGCTTTGATAGATTCCTGAGCCGCATGAGGCTCCTTCTTTTTGAGCCGCATAGGTTTCTTCTGTTTTGAGCCGTATAGGCTTCTTCGTTTAGAGCCGCATGGGCTTCTTCTGTTTTGAACCGCATGGGCTTTTCTAGTTCTATTCCATGCTTCTACAGAGACTCTCAGGAAGGAGGAGCTTTATGGCAAGCTCGAAGTGTGAGTTCTTTCTAGATCGAGTTGAGTTCCTAGGTCATGTTATGACCGGGATGGGATCTTAGTTGACCCGAGGAAGATTACGGCAGTAGAGGTATGGACAGCCCCAAGTTCAGTTGCGGAGATCAGGAGCTTCCTGGGATTGGCAGGTTACTACAAGAGGTTCGTTCAGGATTTCTCGGGTTGCAGAGCCGTTGACTAGGCTGACCCGGAAGGACACAGAGTTTATCTAGCGAGAGGAGTTTCAGGTCATTTTTTATGAGTTGAAGAAGCGGTTGATGACATCTCCGATTCTGACATTGCCATCAGGATCAGGCGGGTCCACTATCAGCAGTAACCTCAGGAAAGGGTTTGGGTTGTGTCTTGCAGCAGCATAGAAAGGTAATTGTCTATCCTTCTAGGCAGTTTCGTCTGCTTGAGAAGAACTACCCTACCCACGACTTGGAGTTAAAGGCATTTATCTTTGCTCTGAAGTTGTGGAAACACTATCTATACAGAGAGCGAGTTGAGATCTTCACACACCACAAGAGCTTGAAGTATGTGTTTACCTAGAAAGTGCTCAATATGAGGCAGAGGAGATGGTTGGAGTTGATGAAGGACTTGACATTATATTGCAGTATCATCCAGGAAAGGCCAACGTAGTTGCCAACGCTTTGAGCAGATATTCGGTATCCATGTGTTTGATGGCAGACCGTCACTTGTTAGCAGATCTGGAGAGCCTGGAGATCGAGGTGATAGTGTAGAGTTGAGATGCGGATGGGAACTGTAGATTCAATCGGACTTGATTTAGAGGATCAAGTCGACTCAGTTCGACAATATCGCTCTACGGTGTATCCGAGAGCAGGTTCGAGCAAGACTTGTTGAGGAGTTGTCATTGCAGAGGATGGCGCATTGAGGCACGTTTCCAGACTGTGTGTGCCCATTGAAGACCTCCGAGAGCAGGTTATGCAGAAGGCCCACCGTTCTCAATATTCTATGCATCCAGGTGCCAACAAAATGTATAGGGATCTGAAGGAGCATGTATGTTGGTATAGGATGAAGCGGAAAGTAGCACGCTTCGTAGCCAGATGTTTGGTCTGCCAACAGGTAAAGCAGAGAGAGAGGCCAGGAGGACTGTTACAACTATTGCCCATTCTGGAGTGGAAGTGGGAGCACATCATGATGGACTTCATTTCAGTATTTCCGCATACACCAGAAGGGAAAGACGATTTGGGTCATCGTAGACAGGTTAACCAAATCAGCACACTTCTTGCCATTCAAAGTCGGTTTGTCTACGGAGAAGCTACAGAGATGTACGTGCATCAGACTGTTAGACTTCATGGAGTTCCGTGTCAACCCCTTGACCAAATTTTTTTCTCTCTCCTATATATTAAATTTATACCATTCCTTATTGTCTTATATATTGTTATGTTTTATAGTTTTGTTACACTTAAAATATCACAGAAGGTCCAAATGGGAATATAGGATTGACAGGGACCCTAGTGCAAAATGCCTTTATTTCAAATCTTCTTTTTTCTACCGAACCCACAGCCCTATGTTTGAAATTGATATGAATTCATGATAAACCTTCACCCAAAACTGAGATGAGATTAAATCAAATCCTTCCGATTCCTTCCAGGAAATCGAACTGTAGAGGATTAGCCTTCTGTGATTCAAACCCTGTCATGGCCGAATCCCTTGCTATGTTCTAATCTCCAAGTTAATAGGAGATAGTCTCAAATCCTTAGGGATCAAACCAACTCATCTCAAACTAATCTCCCTATCTGTTTCTTTTGATCTAATCAAAACCCTGCACAAAGCACACCTTTGTGTTCAAATTTAAATGTATTTTCCTCACTTAACAACTACCCACCCCTGATTTCAGTTATGATTTAAACCTAGATAACTCGATCTCTCCTAATCCCTTTAAGATTAGGATCGATCAAATCCTTAATAATATATACATATATATATTATTAGAGAACAACCGATCCCCCCTTTTTCTTAAACCCTAAGCTTCCCATGCGATCCCAGAAGTTGGAGAAGACTTGTGTTCGAGAAAGGAGTCACCAGGAAGGAGCATCGAATTATTCATCAGGTAATCATCTTAATTTAGTCCTTCAAGAAAGATCAGTTTCCTTTTTAATCTAATAGAGGCAGGCGACTTGTCTAATTCCTTAAAAAAATCTCGGGTAGGGATACCATAATTTATTGCTTAGGATGTTTGGCAATGGCAGAACAGGGGATAGGTTCGACGTTGGTAATAGAGTGTACACTGACACAATACATGAATATCAGTAAGGGTGGTACCATCACCAGCCAATACAAGTGTCAATGTGTGGAGGGTTGAGGCCGTTTGGTGACACATTAGGATACTTGGTATCATATCGATACCTTAGTGTCAGGTATACCCTGGTATCAGGACTGATGTTACTATCCTATCCAACCTCTCACATCAGACTTGGTACTGGAATACACCCTTCAATTTGAGTATCAGATTGATACTCGACTCAATTTCCCCTCAAACAGGTCTGACACATGACCTCACGCTTCGCCCCCCATATTGGAGGATATATTTGGTGTCATGTTTTGAACCATGATATCAAGCCTAAGACCTAGGAATAAATATCAGATTGGGCATTAGTGACAAGTCGAGGGTAAGGAAATGTTCCTGAATAGGTACATAGCAGGGGGTAATCTTCAATTCAGAGCAAGGATGCTATCCTAGTAGTAGCTCAAAAGGTTGTTGTACATGGGAACATTCCATTAGGAGCTAGTATGTCCTATGTCTACGTATATGTGAAACAAACCCATACGAGGTGAGGTGGCTAAGTGTACATCAGTTTGGTGCCAAATTGGTGTGTTATGTATCTGTATACCAGAGTACAGAAGAGTGGGGATATTGTGATAGGTATATGTGTCTATGGGTTCAAGATATACCAGAGATATGGAGTTGGAGGGTCATTCATGGACTCGTGGGTGAGTGTGGCAGTAACCTCAAGGGGGATATGCCATTAGTACATAAAGCACTAATCTGAATATCAGTGGGTGCCATGGGTATATCGGGAAAGGTTATAAGTGTATTGATATATACAGCATGTTGGGCTACTGTATTGGGCAGTATGAGTGCATACGTACATCAGTTGCGATATTACAAAAAACTAATAGTAGCAGTGGAGATAGGCTCGGGTGTAAAGGTTGGAAACCATGTTGAGATGTAGTATGAGGTTGCCAATACTCTGTGCCAGAGGACAGTACGATACTGGGGTAACCAACTCTGAAAGAAGTGAGTTTTCTATGTTAAGGAAGGCAAACCATATGTATACACATAGGAGCAATGTAGCAGTCGAGTGTTCAGAGTACAGGACAACCGGCAAGTGAGATGGTTGTCCTGTCTTTAGAATACATAATGAAGGTCAGATTTGCCATGTATTACTGAACACTGATACCAGGAATAGATGTGTCAATTAACCCAGTCTTAGTCACACTTGGGTGGTGTTGACATTAAAGGTTTGTACCCTTCCTTAAGAGTCCCTTAAATGTGCCTTATCTTTACATGTCTCCCTAGTCTTGTTAATTTGGTAAGAAGGAGTATCAAGCCCTCTATATCAGGTTTTCCCTGTGACAAAAATGTTAGTGCCAGATAGGACTGAAGGTCCTATTCAAATTTTAGGAACCCTGTAGACAAGAGATGTAATGGCATAGCCATGAGATATCCAACCACTATAATCCTAGTGTAAGCAAGTGCAGGAACCATATGTAAATAAATAGATATGTGATATGTGGTACAAAGAGTACGAGGTTATAGCAGGGAAAGTATCACCTATAAACTACTATGCTGCAATTAGTGTACAGATGCGAAGAGGGATCATTTGTATGTGTGAAGGGAGAGTAACCTGAGTACAGCAATAGTAGAGAATGTCTAGTAACAGTCTATGTAATGAAGAAATATAGCAGGGTCTATATATATAAGGAATATGTATCATTTTAGGACACTCCTTGTTAAGTAAGAAAAAGGGATAACATGGGTCAGTGAACAAGGTTAGGATTAGAGAACAGTAGGGTTGTTAGGAGCCAAAACCTATTAGGCATTATGAATGCCTAAAGTGATAGGTGGGTATCCTACATGTGGTAGGGTACCACATAGATATAGGTGTCATCAAGGTATTGGCCATGCTAGGTAAGGGCATGTATTAAGCCAGCTTAGAGAGTTATCCAATTAGAGTACAAGTAGGAAATGGTCTAGAAGCCTAGCAAGAGAAATAGATTGGTTGCTAAATTAATTCATCATTTCATTGACACGATAAATTATTAAATAGGTTCTTGGGATTTTTGACTCAACACTCGACCCATGCCAGCAGCTCAGGACCTAAGGCAAGTATACCTTGACTTCCTCTACAGTTTTACTTAGTGCATTTTATTTCATTTTTCAGTCTTTGATTGTTTATGGACATGTGCTCTTCATGTTATATTATGTTGAGTTATTTTTATTGATATGTAGCTGTGTTCATGTTTGGCCTTGTGGTTCACATTTGGAGTTGTTCTCACCAGTATCTTGCTTGAGTCATGTCATAGAACGAGTGCATCTAGTGAACTACTAAATCCTTGATTATCATTTTGACACAACCAGAGAGTCCACACACGGGACGAGGTTTGATCAGTGCACCAGAGAGTGCACACTCGGGACAAGGGTGTTTGTCGTGTTATTGGCACCAGAGAGTCCACACTCGGGACGAGGGTTAGTGCTTAGTTCAAACCCGTGAGTCCACACTCGGGATGAGGGTTTGGTTTCCCATTGATCTCGTATTCACTTGTTCACCCGGCAGTTCATTTATGTGTAGTTGTTCTAGTGTTCGTGTTCATGGTCATTTGTCGGTTTCTATCTTTCTTGCTTGTTTCTTACGCATGATAAAACTGTTAAATATGCATGTTTATGTATCTTGCTATGTCCTCTGAGGACCTGATGATCTCTTCAGGTTTAGCCAAGTTTGAGCCAGGAGCAGACGAGAGAGTTTGAGTCAGCATCAGACCGCGGAGTTTGCAGTTGAGGTTGCCTTGATTAGCAGGTTGTATTCAGTTAGTTATTTCATGTATTTCTCTATTTTGTCTACTGGTAGTGGATTTGTGTCCACCAGACGTGATATTTGATTCTTGGAAATATTCGGTTATATTCTTTTTTGCTCAGTTTCATGTGTTATTCATCGACCTCAGCTGATACTTGTTTATTCTGTGGATGAGATATAGATTTTCCATGTTATACTAGATTCAGTGACTTGTGAGTGATAGACAGTATTCTACCGCCGACACTGCGGCGCAGGCTGGGCTTGGACATGTTTCGTATCCGAAAGACAGGTGGGTCGTGACATCCGTTGAGCATTGTCTCGGAATGGGATAGTCGCTTTACTTTCATTCTGGCGGAGGATGCATACTAGTTTGGGCACTCAGCTCAAGTTTAGTACTGCATACCACCTCAGACGGACGGACAGACAGAGAGGACTATTCAGACTCTCGAGGACATGTTGCGGACTTGTGTTATAGACTTTGGAGGTTCCTTGGAGGATCATTTGCACTTTGTGGATTTTGCATACAATAACAGTTTCCAGGCCAGCATTGACATGTCACCATTCGAGGCATTGTATGGGCATAGATGTCGTGCTCCCTTGTCTTGGGATGACGTTGGAGAGCAAGCTTATTGGGACCTGATATGGTTATGGACGCAACCGAGAAGGTGAAGCTCATCAGGGATCGATCGTGTGGCGCAATATAGACATCGGCATTAGGCAGATAGCCACCGCAGACCTTTGGAGTTTGAGGTACAGCTTAGAGAGGATTAGGATTGGCTTGATTTTGTGATTTTGATTTGCCATGTTTGATTATTCTAGTTAATTTGAGACCTTGTTTGTTATAGGTTGGAGATCTGGTATTCTTGAGGATATCTCCGACACGTGGTACTATATGCTTTGGTAGAGGTGGAAAGCTTAGCTCGCGTTTCATCGACCTTTCATTATCAGCGGGAGAGTCGGTGACGTGGCATACAGGCTAGACTTTCCATCTGCATTAGAGGGAGTCCACAACGTATTTATGTGTCGCAGTTGAGATGGTACATGACGGACCTAGCCATGTACTCGATCATTCGAGATCGAGGTGGGACCTACTCTTAGTTATCCAGAATAGCCTGTGGAGATTCTGGATCGACGGGAGAAGGTATTGAGGAACCAAACGATATCCTTGGTTCACGTTGCATGGAGGCATCATTCTCAGGAGAGTCTACCTGTGAGAGGGAGGATGAGATGCGCGAGCGATACCCTTATTTTTGGACCATGAGGTATAATTTTCCATCCATCTCATCAGTTTAGTTTTCCTTTAATTTTGAGGACAAAATTATTTTAAAGATGGTAGACTTGTCACTACCACATTTTTAGCCTAAGGATATTTTGGTCATTTATGATCTATTAGAATTAATTTGAATTTTTAATAATTAATATTGTGCTAATTATTGTGTTGAGCCTCGATCTAGATTTGCCCTAATCTAGATGTTAGTCATTAGCCTAGAGAATGCATTAGAAGTTTCTAACTAGAAGACTAAGTTAGATAATATCTAGATATTTTAGCTTGAAACCTTATACCTACTTGGGCCTTTAACTTGAGGGCTTAACTTATATTGTAGAGAGAAGCCCATAGCCTACATTGACTAAATCCTAACCCTAGCATGTAGACGGCCAAGCATAGTCCCCCCTTATAAGCATCACATCATTACATCTTGTCTCTTTTCATTGCCTCCTCAAATCCTAATTTGTGCTCTTCTCCAAAATCTACCCCTTTCTCCAAATCAACTCCAAAGTGAGCCTAGTCTTTTGCATCATACTCCCTACTGTAGAAGAGGTCTATAGAAGCTAGCTAACAAGGATTGGAGGCCCTTGGACCATAGCAATTGGTGAAGGATCTCATTTCTAGGTTTTTGCATTAAGATTCCAAATCTCAATAGGTAATGGCTCTAAACTTATTTTTTTTCTAATTTCTCTTCATAGTTGGATACATCTAGGTACATACACCTGTAGACCAAGTTTGGTAGGATTTTGTGTCCATTTGATATGTGTATCGGAGGCGTATCGAGTATTGTAGAAGTGTTTGATGAAATACTGTGGACACACAAAAAGAAGAAGAAATGCTATTTTTCTTTATTGGCGCATGGCACCACAAATGAGTATGCCTGAGAGATCCTGCGCTGAGGATCCCGAGTACAAAAAAGAATTCTAGGGAATGGGATGATGGAGATCGAGCGGCAGTTGCTCCTTTACTCCGTTGATACTCGATTACAAAAGTGGAAGAAAACTAAAAAATTGCTAACTCTCGGATCACTGGCAAAAAGTGCAGAAATTTGGCTCTTGAAAATGCTCTCCGTTCTGTGTTTTGAAGAGGGATGAGACCCCTTTTTATAGTAGTTCTTGAGCTGGCATGATATTATGCGCACACATGAGAAAATACACTGGTTTTATATGGGCATATGGTACTGCTTTGGGCGCACAGGATGTAGGCACATGCAAGCTGCATGGTCGTAGGTTGATCGTGGTGCTGACATGGCCGTATGCTTCGTTGCATGACTGCTCGTGGAGAATGACGTGGCCGTATGCTTCGGTGCACGTTTTGATCGTGGCTTTGACCGAGTCAGGGGCTGTTCTGGCTTGGACGTATAGCCTGGAACAGGGCTATGTGCCCCCTTCTAGAGGAGCTTGTCTTGGGCGCATGGCATGTGGCCTCATTGGAGCTTGGGCGCATATGACCTTGCTGGAAGCTTTGCGCGCATAAGGCTCATTTGTGATTTGGGCGCATAAGGCTCCTTGGTGAGTTGGGCGCATATGGCTCCTTGGTGAGTTCGTGGATATGTCCAGTCTGCTAAAATTTTCATGCTTCTACAAGACCCCCTTTAAAATTTTTGATACTTTGAACGAGTTCGAAATACTTTGAAAGAAGCATGGACCATCTTCTCGTGATGTAGTGGGCGCATAGCACGCTCTCTCTTTGGGCGCATAGAGTTTGGCCAGCCTTTAGAGAGATGGCTGTTTGAGATCTTCTCGAAAATCTGAACTGACAGATTCATTGGGGTAGAATTTGAAGAGGTCATCCTTCATACGTTGTCCATGTCAGCAAATGGCAGTCGCATAGTATGCAAGAGGCTGGACTTCACGTAGGCGCATAAGCCATGGTAGTCGCATAGTGCGAAATGGGCGCATAGGAATAGTGGGCGCATAGAAAATGGCCCGTGCCTATAAATAGCTTTGAAAGAGGGAGAAAGTTCATTATTCTCATTTTCTTAGAACTTTCAAAAGACTCTTCATCTCCTTTCTTTATGAACATGTCTCCCAAGGTCGCCAAGAGATCTGCGAAGGGCAAGGGGCTGCACCAAGTAGCTCTCCTCCTGCGGCAGCGTCCTCACCAGTCCAGGATCCGATTCTGGGTGAGGCCACGCCTCAAAAAACAAAGTCTCGAGCGTTAATTTACGACGCTCAGAATTTTTTTGCATGGGCGCATGCGCCTAAGGCAACATGCTTCTGTGAGCATTCTTATGCGCCTTTAGAAGTCATGCGCAACACTGTGGTGTGCTATGCGCCCACATGTTACCATGTTATGCGCCCACATGCTGATGCATGTTTATGCGCCCACATACTGCTGAACGTTATGCTCACATGTTTGTTTTGGGGCATAACCCTTTGAGCGCATAGCCCTTTGGGCGTAAGGTTCCTTCAGCACTTAGTTTTTTCTGCGGATTCTGAGTCTGACTTTCTCTTCTGTCCTTGCAGTTCACATGTTTGTTCCGGAACTTGCGGTATCCCTTTTGGCTCTGCTTGTCACGTCCTCGGCACAAGCCTCTAACCAACCAGTCAGCGACATTCTGGCCAAAATCAGTTATGACCAACCTACGAAACGGACGATCGCCATAATTGAATAGGGCAAAACCTTTCTGAAGCAGATGACTAATGATGAGGAACTCTTTTCGGAGAGACGCGCCGTTTGAAGAAGCCGTACTTCCTGTTGGTGACAGTAGGATTTGAAAATGACGAGACAATATGTCTAGAGGACCCTCTGGTAGTTAAGTTAAATGACCAAAGGATAGGATTGCCATCGATGAAGCGCCAATACCCTCTGTCGGTTTGCTGATCTTGTTGTACAGAGGCAGTTGAAATGGGACCTAATCCCTGAACTGCATGGGGTTGTTTCTGGCAGGATCAATTCAACTCTGGTGACTGAAGAAGGTCATGTTCAAATGTGTCAAGGGTTCCACCTCTTACTCCATGAGGGGGCTGCACCCTGGTGTCATAATGAACGATATCCCGACTGATCTTCACCCTATCCTACTGAGACTCTCTCCAACTTGATGTTGTCAAAGAGGGAGTCGTACCCAGAAGGGAAGTTGCGGATGGAAGTTGGAGACATTCTGTCCCGTTCTAGAGTGACCTTACTGGATGGGTGCTCTCGACTTATGAGGCCACCCAAAAGCTGTTGGTATTCTTTATGCCGTTAGAGCCACCTAATATGGCATTAAGGTGAACTGGCTAGTGTTTATCTCCTTGGCAGAGTTATACACCATCACACATGCACCTTCTTCACTCCAGGTGGGGAGATGGGTCTGGCTCTTCACGAGAGTAGGCGATATCCAAACTTCCCTGGGGGACGGAGCCATACGCGGAGTACGTCCCCTGTGATGCAGAGATTTTAGATTTGGAGAAGGAAAACTCTGAGATGATGGAGGTGTACAAAGAGTTTCTTTGTCACTTTTTATTTGTCACTAGATTACGAAAGGGTAAGATGGGTCCCTTCCGCATACAAGGGCCTGGACTAACTACGTCTTCACCAGGGAAGAGGGGGAGTCCCAGTCTCCTTCGTCTCGCAAGCCCTTGACGAGCTCTAAGATAGAGCAGTTGATTGAAGATCACGAAGCTGAGAATGCAGAGGATAGTGATGATCCTGAGGAAAATTCTAATTTATCATTTCTTCAGGCAAGCCGAGTTCAAGATGTCAGGAAAGGCGGTGATAGCCGCTTTCTTGATGATATAGCTTCGTGGCTGTGTAGTCCCTGGTGGTTCAGGGTCTATTGAGAAAATCAGCCGGGTATGATACTTTCGGCTGTAAAGCTGGCCTTTGGATGCCCACTTTCTCTGCTTCCAGATGGTCTGCGCATCCAACGGGGTTTGTGACATTTTGTCGTGAATGCGATAACGTTCGAAGGCAGAAAGGACTTTGCTAGGACTGAGTTTCCTTCTATCTGATGGGATGGTTGGGCTACATTATCCCAGATTGATGAACGTCGGGCTGATGGCAGATTCTTCGGCGGGGGACGCCTTCCTTCGGAGATTCAGAGACACGGATTGGACCGTTACATGGGTGCCTGTTTGTAGGAGGGCTTTGAGTTTTCTACAGAACTATGAATTCTTCAGAGTATCGCCCCCGTCTGGTAGTGGTCGCGCAGGAGAAACCTTAGTAGATGAGGGGGCACTCACTACTAGCCTTCTATTGGGGCATTTCGTTGTCTCCATCCATTAGGCATTCCCATTGGTGTTTAGGAAGAAGAACCACACTTTCCTGGAACCTTATTTATCGAGCCTTTTGTACGGCAATTCGGCTACAGCTAGATTCTCTTGGGCAATTCCAGTCCTCAACTCCAGTCGATAGGGAGTTTGATTGACGGGGGCACGTGCATGGGGCTACTAAAATATGGTGTACGGGGGCATTTTTTAACTTGCCAGAGGATAAACCCGACACCCACTTGCTCTTCACTGTTGCTAAGTTCTATGTTCAGGTCAATACCCTTCCTTTCGTATGACCATAAGCAGAGTTTTATATCGGGGATAGGTTTGCCCCTACTCTTGCTGATATAGGACGGGTGCGAGCCATGGGGGTAACAGAAAGGGAGGCGCCGCTCCCACAGTTGAACCAACTGCAGCATCGTACCAGAGAGTTGTTGTTGAGGAGCCTATCACTGTAGCACCTCGAGAGAGGATACTGAAGAACCTCTTCCTGACGTTCCTCATATGAGGAAGGCTTCACCGAACTGGTGCCACGACCCAAAAGGAAGAGGTGGTTGTTTCCCAGGGGAGAAGAAGGTCGCGGACGTGGGTGCCGACTCGTCTCCTTCAGAAGGTTCTCCGCAGACGACGTTGTAGGCCATTACCATTCGGAAGGTAGATCCCTTCTAGACTCATAGCCGTTCTGGTCAAGCCTTTTGAAGCTTTCTTACCCTAGCATTTGTCCTTTACACAGGACCCCAAAGTTGCAGTTGAGGCAGGTGCCTCCTTATCTGAGGAGGTGGACATGACGATAGTGTCCCCTGCTCGTCCTCGATCAAAAGATCAGTCCCTTCTACGAAATATCTTTGGAGGACTTGTCTGCGATAGGAGCTACGACGAAAGAGCTGGATGAGAATCAAGTCCAATCGGCTCATCCTCCTGCGGATACATTATCTTTGCGCCTCTCTTCGGATGAGATTTTTTGACTTCGATTTTGCATGCTCCTCGTGAGGCTGACCACAACTGTATGTTCTCTTGTAGACAAGGAGAAGGAACCCCTTGTGAAGATAGCCGCAGGCATTGGGGAAGGAAAGAAAGTTGTTCCTGGCTCATCCAAATTTGTTGGTACGGAGGGAGCTGTTAGTGAGCCGGTATCGGCTACAGAAGGAGTGGTTGAACAGCCTATTGAGGGGGCTGTTGCTAAATCTGCTTCAATTCCAGTTGGGATTGTGGAAGAAACCAGGCCCGAAGCCGCTCGGGGCCTTGATATTATTCTCCTTGAACAGTCTGGGCCTGTTCTTGGTTTTCCTGAAGCTAAGACTGATGGCGTAGCCCAGGCTGGCGCTGAGCAAGCTGAAGGTATGAAAATACAACTCTTTCGTATTTTCCCCCTTTTTTGTTACTGATATATATATTGTTTTCTTGTTAGGCACGGCTTCTTGTCAGGTATCCCTTCCTGGAGCGGAAGAAACTCTCCAAGCTTCCTCTCCGACGACCTCCACTGAAGATGACGACATGGCCCAGGAAGTCGTCAAAGCTTTCTACTCTGTGCTGAAAGTAAAGCTTCCTGGAGTCCTGAATCGGAATGCTGTATTTGGCCCTGTGAAAGCTATTGCCAAATACCAAGTGGCGGCCCTCGAGAGCATTACCCACTATGAAGAGCGGGCTAATACTCTGAGGAAAGTTCTGAATGACCTGGAGGGTCAGGTGGCCCGATTCCGGGATTCCAAGCAACGGAGCCCGTCATCACTGTTCTGTGCAGAAGATGAGGCTTTGATCACGGCTCTTGCGGAGGAGAAGGCTACTTTCCATGGAAGGAATGATGCCCTCGTTTGAAAGATTAGCGAATTGGCTGACCAGTATGCTCAGTTCAACGCTGCAAGTGAGGTACGTTCTTCCTCGATGAATAAACAGGATATGCATATTACCGAGAAATATAATCACATAGTGCAGATCCAGAATAAGATCGCCCAACTGGAAGCTAACTTAAGGACAGCAATGTCTGAGCAGGAGGATTACTTGGCTCAGGCTGCCATAACTGCTACCACTTTCATCCATTTAAAAGAACAGCTGGCGAAGTTGGAGGGAGAGCACATGAGTCTGATCCTCTTCGAGGATGAAGCTGCTTGTTAAGAAGAGGCGCGTCGTCGAGCTACTGCGAAGTCTGAAGCCAAAATCGTGGCTCTAAGGGACAACATCAATCGCCTATGTATCTCTTAGATTTTTTTTTGTTTGTAACTATTTTTTTCAGCCGTCACGGCTCGTGTACCTTTTTTCCGTCTCTTGATAGACGTTCAAGTAAAGAATAAAGAATCTTTTCAAAATGACTGTGATTTTGTGAAATATCAGAACTAGAGGTAATGTGGACGTAGCAAGGATATTTCTGGTGGGTATTCTGCTGGAAAATTTGATGTGGACCTATTATCCGTTTTATGTTCAAAGTTTTTTTTTGAATATAGATAATAAGTTGAACGAAGCTGCTAATAGAGGTAATATGGACGTAATAGCAGAGGATGTTCTATATCTGACCAGAGGTAATATGGACATGGAAAGATATGCAACATTAGGTGGAAGTGGATAATTCAGAGGTAATATGGACGTGATTATCCTTGATGAATGCTTTGCTCAGAGGTTATATGGACATGGCAAAAATTTCTTAATCGTTCCACTGGGAAAATAATTATCGAAAAACAATTCAGAGGTAATAGGGACGTGACTTGTTTTCGTCAAACCGAGTTTGGAATGAGTCAAAAAGGAGAATAATTCCACTGGAGAAATATTTTAGAGGACCTATTATCCAAGGCGTATTTAAGGCTCTTGAAATACGGATAATAGTTAGATAATTTCTTTGAATCACATAAACATCGCACTGTACATTTACATGACTGAACATATGTGAACATTATAAAAAAGGTTACACATAGTATTTTTTCATGAACTTGCCATTGATAGGTATCATGAGCAAGTCACCATCAGGCTTGGTTAGTCGGTATGCACCGTTAGAATATACTGATTCTATGATGAAAGGACCTTCCCATTTAGGCTGAAATTTTCCTTTTGTTTTGTGCGTCATGACCATTGGTCTTCTAGCTGCTAAGACTATATCACCGACTTGGAAGATTCTTTCCTTCACCCTTTTATTGAAGGCTCTGGAAAGGCGTGCCTGTTATAGCTCATGCGCTGCTGAGCTAACATGCATTTTTCGTCTAGCGCTTCGAGCTCCTGGAGTCACAGACGATAGCTTTCTTCGGTAGTTAACTCGATGGCTAAAGATACTCGAAGAGAAGTAATCTGGATTTCTAGAGAAAGAACTGCTTTGCTCCCATAAACCAGAGAGAATGGCGTACTACCTAACAGAGTTCGGACCGTTGTATGATAGGCCCATAGACATTCGCCGAGATTCTCATTCCAATCGTGCTTGTTTGAAGACAAACTTCTTGAGAAGTTTAATAATGGTTTTATTGAAGGCTTCTGCTAGCCCGTTAGTCGCTGGATTATAGGCAGTAGAGGCTACATTCTGTATTCGATTTCTATTGCAGAACCGATAGAATGCATAGCTTGCGAATTGTGGACCATTATCATGGATGATCCTGCGAGGTAGGCCGAAGCGGTAGATAATGTGATGTTTGATGAAACTGATCACGTTCGACGGCTTTACTTCGGTGAGCGGTATCGCTTCCGTCTATTTAGAGAAGTAATCGGTAATGGCTAGGATGAACCGATATCCTCTGGAAGATGGCGGGCTGATTGGTCCTATGACGTTTATGCCCCAGGCTTCAAAAGGCCAAGATGCTGCTGTCGAGTGTAGAAACTCCGAAGGTTGATGAATAAAATCGGCGTGGAACTGACAAGCTCTACACTTTTGTATATTCAACTGCATCTGCTATCATCGTGGGCCAATAATAACACATTCGTTTGAGGCGATCTTGTAATTTGGGGCCTGGTTGATGTACACCACAAACTCCGTCGTGAGCCTCCCGTAGTGCATATTTGGCTTCTATGTCTGATAAATATCGTAACAGTAGCCCGTCGTAAGAGCGTCGGTACAGTATCTTGGTAGCTGTGTCGTAGTAAAATCTGAGGGATTGCCTTTGGATAGACACTGCTTCCTTCGGGTCCGCGGGGATGATTCCAAAGACGGCGTAGTCTATCAAAGAAAATCTTCAGTTTTTAACTTCGATATTTGTTTCCGTTGTGTAACTGTAATGAATATGTAAGACATTTTTCACATAGAATAGTTCTCGACCAGACACTGTGATCGACTACTGAGTATTGGTAGGAACATTCAAGGAAGTCGTGAGACCGGCTAGAGCATCTGCTTCTATATTCTGTAGTCGAGGCACGTGCTCGATGAAGAATCCAGCGAAAGTAGAGGCCAACTCGATTGTTGCTCTGTGATAGGGGATGAGATCTTCGTGACGAACTTCATAATCCCCTCGGACTTGACTAACTATTAGCTTGGAATCGACGTAAGCTTCTAGATAGTCAACTTCCAGTTATTTTGCCAGTTGCAGGCCGATCAATAGGGCATTATATTCGGCCACGTTGTTGGTGTATGGTTCTACGAGAGAATATGCACGATGTATAACCAAATGTTCAGGTGACACAAGCATGACACCTACTCCGGCTACAATATTTCTTTTAGGTCATGTTCTTGATACACCATCAAAGAACATTCGCCAAATGGGAATTTCTTCAGTTGCGGTGTTAGCCTCCACTACTTCTTTGGGGATTTCGTCGTAGAGTTTGGAAGATTCTGGCACCGGATGAGCTGCTAGGAAATCAGCTAACGCTTGGCCTTTTACTGCCTTCTGAGGAACGAACAACATATCATATGGAGTCAACAGCATTGCCCATGTAGCTAAACGGGAATTGAGAGAACCTTGTTTAGTCATGAGTATTCTGAGAGGGTTGAATTTAGATATTAAGTGGATAGTCTGCCAGACACATAGTGGCGTGTCTTCTGGATGGCAAATACCAGTACAAGGCATTCCTTCTCCACATGTGTGTATCTGTGCTCGGCACCCACCATTGTGCGGCTGAGGTAGTAGATTGCATGTTCATGGCCGCCTGCATTCTTCTGAGCTAATAGGGCGCCAAGAGAATGGTCCATAGCACGGACATATACTAAGAAGGGCTTCCCCATTATTGGAGCTACCAAAACTGGGGGGCTTGTGAGATACTTCTTGATGTCGTCGAATGCAAGTTGACATTGTTCAGTCCAAACGAAAGATACGCCTTTCTTCATGAGCTAAGTAAATGGTTGACACCTTCCAGAAAGGTTTGAAATGAATCGTCTGATATAGGCTAGCCTTTCTTGTAGTCCGCATAGCTCTTTGAGGTTTCTTGGAGGATGCATATCGAGGATAGCCTTCACTTTCTCTGGGTCAAGATGTATACCCTTTGAAGTAATGACAAAACCAAAGAACTTGCCATTGGAGACTCCCAGAAAGGACTTGGTTGGATTCATCTTGAGTTGGTGTGCACGCATTAGTTCGAATACCGTTCTCAAGTCATGGAGGTGGTTGCCCTTGAGACAACTTTTAACTGTGATATCGTCTACATAGCACTCCACAGTTTTGCGTAAATGATCGCAAAAAATTGTGTTCATGGCTCGCTGGTATGTCGCCCCTACATTCTTCAATCCTAAGGGCATCACCGTATAGCAGTATACCCCCAACGGTGTTCAAAAAAATGTGTGCTTCTCGTCGTCAGGGAACATCTTGATCTGGTTGTAGCCTGAGAACCCATCCATAAATGATATCCGCTCGAAGTCGCAAGTATTGTCGATCATTACGTCGATGATCGGTAGAGGGAACTCGTCTTTCGGGCATGCAGAGTTCAAATCACGGTAATCAATACAGACTCAAACTTTACTGTTCTTTTTTATGACTAGAATAATATTGGCAACCCAGTCAGGGTGTTGTTCTTCGTGAATGAATCCACTGACAATGAGCTTCTTGACTTCATTCTTGATGGCCTCCATGACATCTGGTCGGAATCGTCTTTGCTGTTGCTTCACTGGCTTAGCTTTAGACAAAATATTTAGGCGGTGCATGGAGACTTTAGGGCCCAAGCCTAGCATGTCTTCATAGCTCCATGCAAAGACGTCGATGTATTCTCTTATAGGCTGTATAAGAGATTGTCGTTCATCGCCAGATAGACTTTTGCTGATGAAGATTGGATTAAAAGATGATTCATCTCCTAAATTAACTTGGATGACTTCATCTTCGGTAGATGGTTCATGTTGTTCGAAGCGCAGCTCCCACCTAGTATCCATCTTTTGAGCCCATTGTTCAAGCTCGATCGATTGGACATCGTCCACAATTTGGTCAACTGAAACCATGTTGAGGGACAGAGTTGCTTTGAACGTGGCGCCAATGTTGGAGTCTGAGTCCCAGAGGCAGGAATCAGAAGAATGAGAACAATGATCTGCTTCATCATCTGATCTTTTGGGGGTTGTTGGAGGAGTGACATAACCCAAACCAACAGCGTTTCATTGATAGTAGTTCTCTGGTTTGCTGGAAGGAGCAAAGTATCGTATTGGCAACCATCGTCCCCGGCCATAATTTTGCCCCTGGTCGTTTTTGATGTCATATCCTATGTTCTGGATGATATTCTTGGCCTTCCAACTATATCAAAAAAGTTATATTTTTCCAGAGTCATGGTCAGCTTCCATGTTGTGCTTGGGATAAGTAGAGTCCGGAATAAACTTTCGTTCGCCAATTATTCGACCGAAGATGATTAGTTCTTCACCCTTCTTTCTGGCTAGAACGACAAAGTAGTGGATATCTTCTGGGTAAACTTTTTCCTGCAGGTGAGGCATCGTGACCGGCATGCAGAGCTGTGGCCATATGCCGTGCTCTAGAGCGTATATCGTATATATGTAGTGGTTTACAGATTGATAGACATCAGAGTAATTCAAAGATAAACCTTTACTAAGAAAATATGAAAGTTCTTCTTCAGGGATAACATCATCCACTGAAGGTACATTATTATGAGTATTGATATACCCATTGAGAGGATCATCATTTGGAAGAGGAGCCACGGTCTTGGCCAAGTTTACCACATAGGGTAATTCTTCAGGATTGGGAGGATGGACTTCAGCAGGTTCCTTCCAAGGTGTCTTGCGGAGAGTGATAGTCAATGGTTTGACCTTATCAGGGTTTTTTTTTTACCCAGATGGTGAGAGGCTTCGGAGTACTTTTGGAGTAGTACGTCCTTTGACTCGGATAATCAGGGGACCATCATTAGAGGATGAACTTGTTTCAGCTTCATTGTCAACTTCATCGCCGTCATCCTTGGGGGGCTAAGATTGGTAAAGTACCGAATCTCTATAGTAGGCTTCGATACCCTTAAAAAGATCGACATCGGCAAACTCCGTCTTCACGACACGTCGTTGTTGACGTACTTGAAGCACTGGTGAAGTGTGGAAGGAACGATCATGTTCTCGTGTATCCATGGACGTCCCAACAAGACATTGTAGGATACATTGGCAACAATAACATAGCAAAAAACCTTCGTTCGGAGATCACCGATCTGGCACTTGAGACGGATCTTGTCCAGCGGGTGGCTTCTCCCAGCATTGAAAGCCATGATAGTTGTATTGGTTGTAGATAGCTTGTACAGGGGGATTTCTAGAATTTGAAGCAAACTTCTAGGGATGATGCTGAGGGAGGAACCTGGATTGATGTGTATCCGATCCACCTTAATCGCCCCGATATACCCTGTGTAGTACAGGGGTCTATCATGACGATTATTTTTGAGTAGCATGTCCTCCTGTGAAAAGGTGATGTTGGGCACCACTTCCATAGTACTGTGGCAGTGAGGACATGAGACAGGGACTTTAGCGGGGGATTTGACTTCAGCGAGATAAGAGTCGGCATATAGTAATGCCTCACTTAAGGCCTTTCGTATTTTTTTGGAGAGTCACAGTAGATCGAACAGAGACAACCTGGCAGGTGTATTGGCCAGCTGTGCCAGTATGTCAAAGTTATAGGACCGATCCATGCCTTCGGGAGCTGGCGCCTTTAGAGACTTGTCAAACCGTATCTCCTTCTGCTTGGCTTTGTCGGTAGTTGAAGGCTTAGACGGGCTGGCTTCTGAGCTTGTGGGGGCCGCATGAGCTTGAGACGGTACTGCTTCTTCTTGTGTGGGATCGTACATCCAAAGATAAGCCTTTTCCGATCGCGTCTCGCTAGATAGAACTTCGTAGATGGGAGAAGACACCATATGTCATGACTTGTATTTCTTACCCTTTTTTCTTTGGGAGATACCACCCCATGTGTCATTTCTTGCACAAGGTCCGGATGGACCCACATGATCTCACCACGTTCAGTCGTGAGTGGCACCAAGGTTGAGTTGCGAGCTGGCGGTAGGTTGACGACTTCCATTATTGCCTTGGGGATCGGGATCACGCCGTCTACGACTTCTATTGGAGGAAAGTCACCAAACTGAAGAGAGATCATGTTAGAAGATATGACTTTGTCTTCAGCTTCGAGGTTGATCACTTGGCTATCGATAAGCTGTTGCATCTTCTTCTTCAGGACGATGCAGTCCTTGGTGGAATGAAGCACATACTGATGATAGAGACAGTACTTGGGATCGTTGAGTTGGTTCGCCGCTGCAGGACGTCGTGGTGGAGGCAATATCAGTTTATTATCCTTCGTCAATGTGTAAAAATGGTAATAACATCGTCTTCCTCAAAGGAGAAGGTCTCCTTAGGCTTGTCATAGGCGCCCTGAGAATTGGAAGCTCCCTTGGAAGTGTCGACCTTCAGGACTTCTTTCTCTTTACCCCCACGGACAGGGATAGTTTGAGGATGTTTGCCATTTTCTTCAGATTTGGGTATTTTCAACCCCAGTAGTTCCAGATTAGGAACCTCGTTTTCAGCAGCATCAGCGGCCCCAATGAAAGCGGTCTATGTATCATACTTATGTATACCCAGACAGAACTTTACTGTAGGAAGAAAGTTATATCGACAAGTATCCATAAGTTCTGAGTCTGGTATGCCGAAGGGCATCTTCAATGTTAGCCGCCTAAAGCGTTCGATGAAAGCAATGATAGACTCAGTGCTCCTTTGCTTGGTCTCGATGAGGGTGAACATGCTAACATGCATGCCACTCTCATAAAACCTGTTAAGGAACAACCTCTCCAAGTCTTTAAAAGAATTGATACAACCGTCAGGCAGACTGCAGAACCATTCAAAAGCTACCCCTGCAAGGTGCTAATAAACAACTTTGACAAGAACGGATCGTCCCTGGATAAGTATAGAGTCTGCTTGTTGAAGTATATCATGTGTTGACGATGAGAAGTCAACCCATCAAATGAATTTAGCGTCAGCGGCTTGTAGTTAGGAGGGCAAGTAGCATTCTCCCATTCAGGAGGATAAGGTTGAGATATCCCCATCTTCTCAAGCTCATCTTTGTGTGAGATGGTGTCGAGATGGGCAACCAGAGAATCAATTACATCCTGTTGATTGAGCAGGTGTTGGGAAATGGCTGTTGAACGGTTGTCAGGCATCGTTGGTGAAGGACCACCCCCAGCATTTGTAAGATTTGGAGGAGGCACAACGGAATGATACTCCTTTTGTAGTAAAGGAGGGTTATTGCTATGAGCCGGACTAGCATGAGCCGAGATATTTTGTTGAGGTGGAGGAACATCTCCAGCAGCTTGGATCGCCATGATACTGGTAAGCATATCAGTGATATTGGCAAATATTGTTTCAAGACCCTCTAGCCGTTTGCTGGTCTGATCACTGGCTTCTTCAGGTCATTCTCCGTCTGCCATGTATGTAGATAACATGCAAGCATGAACAGAGGAAACAGTACAACTGGTGCTGATACTGTCTGTCTCTGAGTTGACAAGTCCCTCATCTTTAGGTAGGGAAGGTAGATAGTCGCCATCAAACTCGGAGGGATCGTCGTCCTTTAGAAGGATACCCCCAATATGAAGGTCATCTGCTTCAGACTCTGATGGAATACTACCCCCAGCTTGGGAGTCCTCGTCATCTATACGGAATCTCGCCTTTGACCAAGTACCCATATAGACTCCTTCAGATGTGACAGCCTGCTGGCCATCTGTTGGTAGCCTTCTTCTCCTTCTTCTCGCAGAACTGAGAGAGAAAGTTGGGTTCATGGTCCACCATCTTTGATTGGGGCTTCCATAAGGGGGACCCCATGAAGCCATGTTGGATGAAACACACAGCGGCTTTTCATCGTCAGAGAAATACAGCCATCGAAACACGGACGGTCTCTGAGGCACTCTCATTGCTTTGGAGCAGCAACAGTTGATGACAATACTGGTGTACGGATGTGCACCATGAATTGTTATGTCCTCTCTCACTTTAAGCTTATAATTTATCATGTCACGTAAGTCACCAGAAGGGAGTTTTGCCTTAAAACACATGTTATATTCATCGTCGAGCTTCGCATGCGAGTTTGTAAGGAGAGTTGGTGCATCTAGACTTAGTTCACGTGTAGGGGCAACCCCCACACCTAAGTTCTATGATGTCCTTGAAGACAGCCCCGTGCTATACACGTTGGGGCCTGTCTTTTTGCTGTGGGCGTATAGGCCCTGGAGACTACCTTTGGGCGCATGCTTCTTGACAGCATGTCTGAGATTCTTCGATGTGGATGCATAGTATGGATCAATTGAGCCTAGGCGCATAGCCTTGGGCGCATAACCCTGGATGCCCAATCTGTCGAAGACAGAAGACTTCTGATTAGAGTTATACGCCCATACACCCCCTTGGGCGCATAGCTTTGGACGCATGCTTGGTGGAGCAGCGCTATTTTCTTCCAGCTTTGCCTTCTTCATTTGTGTGCCTCGCTGGGTTTGTCCGGAGTGTCGTACACTCTGATTCTTGGCATCGTAGTATTTTTCTTTGCCAAGTCTCAGGCGTTGAATACTCTTTTGTTGGTTGCATAAGAGAGAAGTCGCTAGGCTAGTAGAGCCCCGAATGGTGTGAGCCTTCTTCATTTAGAGAGCTTCTGCGGCAGAGCCATGCACCCATGTGACAGGGTCCTACAGTTGTATATCTGCTATGACACTGGCAGGATATGCACGACAAGCCTTCGGAAGCCAAGTCTTGCGAGACTTGTTTGGCTTCACTGATTTTGAGGGAGCAGAGCCATCCCTCGAGAGCATCTCTTCGAACGCCTGCTGATCAAACATCAAGATTAGCATCTTCTGAGTACTCCCCACTTTGACGGTATCGGATTGCGTCACCACCTTCTCCAAAGAGAAAAAGGTAGTCCCCAACAGAGTCGCCATTTTTGTGGACACAAAAAAAAGAAAAAATATTGTCTTTTCTTTATTGGCGTAAGGCACCACAAATCGAGTACGTCTGAGAGATCCAGCGTTGAGGATCCCCAAGTATAAAAAATAATTCTGAGAAATAGGATGATGGAGATCGAGCGACAGTTGCTCCTTTACTACGTTGACACTTCGATTACAAAAGTAGGAGAAAACCTAAGAAAATTGCGAACTTTCGGCTCACTGGCAAGAAGTACAGCAATTTTGCTCTTGAAAATGCTCACCATTCTGTGTTTTGAAGAGGCATGAGACCCCTTTTTATAGTAGTTCTTGAGATGCCATGATGTTATGCCCCCACATGAGGAAACACACTAGTTTTGATGCGGGCGCTGTTGGCCCATTGGTCATATGGTAAAACTAATTTTAATAATTGATCAAACTCTGTCTGGATATATGAAGCTAGTCAGGATATCTCGGACTCTTGGACATGATCAAGAACAGCTATCTACACAGTTCAAGATCGAAGCATTGTTTGCCTGTTCGAGTCTGTATTTCTTTGAGCAATGTATTTTTTATTTTATTGAGTCTAGGAATACGTTGTACACCGAGTCGTACTGGCAAATAGGCTATTCCAAAATGATTTCAAAATGTTTTTAAAATATCCTTAGTTTTGAAAAACATTTATATTAACAAAAGCTTCAAAAAGGTTTTCAAAAAGGTTTTCAAAAATCCCTAAAAACTATTTTTAAAAACCTAACCTAACCCTGACAGAACTCGGCCAGAGTTCGGCCAGAGTTCGATTAGTGGCCGTTTTGATTTTTGAATTCTTTGGAACTTGGTCCTCCTGCAGTTGCGGATTTGACCGAGATTTTTTCATCGAGTTCTGCCCGAATTCTGCCCGAATTCTGCCAGAATTCTGTCTTTGGAATTCCTATAAATAGAGAAGGATTTCGATTATTTTAACTCACTCATTCACTTTCAATCTTCTCTCTTCTAAAAAGCTTTCAGTCTTCCAAAGAGTTTTCTCGAGCTTTAAATTTCAGATCCCAAGCCAATTACAATCCTCTAGTCAATTTGCCAGTACGGTACGGTCTAGAAGTTTCTGAGTGATTGTAATCAGAAGGCTTGATTAGAAGAATACCTGTTCACAATTGAAGTTAGACGAGTTCTTCGTATCAAAGCTCGCATTGTAGAAGTTGCAAGGACTTCGTAAGAAAACTTGCGGTTTTGCCAATAGTGGATTCAACTGGTAGCAAGAGTTCTACCGACTGGATTAGTCCTCAACAGAGGGAAACCAGTATACATCGCTGTCTTTGCGTTTGCTTTCTTATCTCTGCCTTTATATTACTTAGTTGTGATTATTATTCTGTGATCTTGCTGCTAACATTTTTTAATTAGCATTATTCCGCTGCCAACTCTATTCACCCTCCCCCCTCTAGAGTATTGTGCTTTACGATTTCGTTCCTACAATTGGTATCAGAGCGGGTGTTACAGGTAAAGCAAGGTAACATTGCAATTATTTATTCATTTTAATTAATTGTTATATAGATCACAGCACAACACATGGCAACTGTAAAATTCACAAGTGAAGGCCATGCCATAAACAGACCTCCACTGTTTGATGGTACGAACTATACCTATTGGAAAACAGGGATGAGTTTCTTCTTGAAATCACTTGACTTTGATTTATGGTCTATTGTTATTGATGGCTATCAAAAGCCACCTCGTATAAATGTTGATGGAGTTTTAGTTGAAAAAACCCATAACAGATATACAGAGGAAGAAAAAAAAAAGGCCAGTCTTGACGCACGTGTTATTAACGCTTTATTTTGTGCTTTAGACAGAACTGAATTTAACAGGGTATCTATCTGCACAACTGCTAATGAAGTGTGGAAGCTTCTTGAAGTCACACATGAAGGCACGACTCAAGTCAAAGAATCAAAAGTCAGCAGACTTACTCAAGAGTATGAGGTGTTCAAAATAAAGCCCAACGAAACAGTTACTCAGATGTTCGAAAGATTCTTGGATATTGTAAATCCTTTGTCCTCCCTAGGCAAAGATTACAGTAACCATGAAAACATTCGCAAACTCCTGCGAGCACTTACCAAGAACTGGATTCCAAAGGCTACTGCGATCATTGAAGGGAACGACCTCACAACTATGTCCCTCGAAGTACTCATGGGTAAACTACTCACTCATGAACTGGAGCTACAAGATTTTGAAGAGCCTGCACCAAAGGAAAAGACAATCGCTTTCAAGGCTCAACACAGAAAAGCTGCTGAAGGTGATTCAAACAGCAGTGAATCTGATGCTGAAGATCAAGCACTCCTAGCAAGGAAATTCAAAAGATTCATGAGATATAAGAAAAAAGCCAAAGAAAACAGTAGCAGCAACAACTGGTATCAAGATGATGCTGTCTGCTACGGCTGCAAGAAGAAGGGACACATAAAGAAGGATTGTCCTACAAACTCATCATCAAGCAAGAAGAGCAACAGGTATGAAAAAGGGAACCTGAAGAGATCAACATCTCGGAGATATGCCAACACCAGCATATGGCATGAAAGTGAAGCCAGCGACTCAGAAGATGAACAATCAGAAGACGCTGCAAACGTATGCTTTACGGCATCCGATCAGGTACCTACTGAACCTGTAGTTAATACATATGATGACTTCACCTTTGAACAATTAGGAGATGTCTTCAGTGAACTGATAAGTGATTACAGGAAACTACGTAGCAAATATCAGACCTCTAAGAAGGTACTCAAAGAGTACAAAGATGAAATAGGAAGACTTACCGACCTACTAGCTGAGGTTAGAAATAATGTTAGTGAGTCTGGTGAGCTTTCCTCTATTAAACTCTTATTACACGAGACTACCAAGTCATCTGAAGAGAAAGACAAGGTTATTGACCAACTGAAAGAAGAACTTTCTAAAGAAAAGAAAAGTCTTCAAAGTGCACAAATCAGAATGGAAACACTCATTTCTGATTATACTAAGTTGTATGACACTTCCAAAAGATTGGAAATTAGGTTAGGAAAACAGCCTGAGGCTGCTGCTTCCTACCCTAACACGTGTCACTTACCGAAAAATCAGAACATTCCCAAGCCAAACACTGTCAGACCTAACCCTATCAAACCTTTACCCCAAAAGGTTAAGCCCAAACAGGATTATAGGTATGCTTTCTTCTATACCAGAAAACCTAAACCTACCAACCGTGCACATCACTCAGCTTTCAACACTAAACATGCACAATGTCATTATTGTGGCCACATTGGTCATATTTCTTCTGCATATAGAATCAAAAAGCTTGTTGAGTTAAATATTTATACATGGATACCAAGAGCTAACATTTCAGGACCCTACAAGAAATGGGTACCAAAAGTTTCATCTGCAAACTGTTTTGTAGGTGGAACACCTTTCACATGCTAAAAGCAAATGGATCCTCGACAGCGGTTGTTCACGGCATATAACCGGTGACGCTACATTATTTGCAACACTGTCGAAGAAGAAGAAGGAAGGTTATGTTTCCTTCGGTAACAACTTGAAAGGGTATATCATTGGTATCGGTGATGTTGGTAAGCCTCCCTATCCTGTGATTAAGGATGTATGTCTGGTTACCGAGTTGAAACATAATCTACTCAGCGTAAGTCATCTAGCTGATTATGGTTATGGCATCAACTTTGGCAAAGACAAATGTACTATAGTTGATAGCTCAACTGGTAGTACTATCTTTAAAGGTATCAGGGAAGACAACATATATGTTTTCTATTTGTTGGAAGAAACTAACATTTCAGGTAGATGCTTAATGGCTAAAAGTGATGAGAGTCATCTGTGGCATATGAGACTCGGTCACACAAATATGGACACAATCTCAAGATTATCCACAAAGAAGCTAGTACGCGGTTTACCGGACATAACATTCAAGAAGGATTCGGTATGCAGCCAATGTGAAAATAATAAAGCTACCAGATCTACATTCAAGTCAGTAAATGCAGTATGTACTACTAGACCTCTACAATTGCTAAATATGGACTTATTTGGTCCTAGCAGAGTTGCTAGCCTCAGAGGTAAGCTATATGCTTTTGTAATTGTAGATGATTACTCTAGATACACGTGGGTATACTTCTTGACACGCAAGAATGATGCATTATCCGAATTTGTCGCCTTTTGCAAGAAAGTACAGAATGAAAAAGGTTATACATGAACACTCGTATTAGAAGCGATCATGGTAGCGAATTCGAGAATGCAGAGTTTGAGCAATTTTGTGACACACACGGTTTTGTACACGAGTTCTCCTGCCCTAGGACTCCACAACAAAATAGAGTTATGGAACGTAAGAACAGAACTCTATCCGAAATGGCCAGAGTAATGTTAAACTAGTTTAGTCTATCCAAATATTTCTGGGCTGAAGCTGTCAATACAGCTTGTTTTGTTCTCAATAGAGTTCTAATTCGACCCAAATCGAAGAAGACTCTATTTGAGTTATGGTTTGATAGAATTCCATCAGTTTCATATTTTAGAATATTTAGTTGTAAGTGCTTTATTCTTAATACAAAAGACAATTTAGGAAAGTTTGACAAAAAGGCCGATAAAGGTATATTTTTAGGTTATGCGGCCACGAGCAAAGGATACAGAGTCTTCAACAAACGAACCATGATCATCGAATAGTCAATCAACGTCACTTTTGATGAACTAAATCAAATGACTATCGATGACAATGACGAAGATCCATCTGTACCAAGCTCAATACCAGCTGATTCTCAACCAAGCTCAGCACTAGCTGATCCTCCTAGAGAAGATCCAGGAACCAGCTACCTTCAGAGTCTGCCGAAACGATTAAAATTTACGGCTGATCATCCAAAGGATTTGGTAATTGGTGATATTACCAAAGGTGTAAGTACTCGTACATCCAGTAGAAATATTGTTTCTAGTATTGCATTCATTTCACAGCTAGAACCCAAAACTATTGATGAAGCATGTAGTGATAGTTTTTGGATAGATGCTATGCAAGAAGAATTAAACCAATTTGAACGGAATCAAGTTTGGGAACTTGTTCCCAAGCCTATTGATCATCCGGTCATTGGCACCCATTGGGTATTCCGAAATAAACTGAATGAGAATGGTTTAGTGACTCATAATAAGGCTCGACTCGTAGCTCAAGGATACAATCAGGAAGAAGGTATCGACTACGATGAGACTTATGACCCAGTTGCGAGATTAGAATCCATTCGCATGTTATGTGCATTTGCATGTTTTCATAATTTCAAATTATTTCAAATGGATGTCAAGAGTGCATTTTTAAATGGTTTTATAAAAGAAGAAGTTTTTGTAGCACAACCTCCAGGTTTCATAGATTTTAAAAACCCTGATCATATTTTCAAGTTGAAGAAAGCTTTATACGGTCTGAAACAAGCCCCTCGTGCTTGGTATGATTGTCTAAGCTCTTTCCTACTTAACAACGGTTTTTCAAAAGGCAAGGTTGACACTACACTTTTTTATTAAGTCCTTTAATGGTAAGCTTCTCTTAATACAAGTCTATGTTGATGATATTATATTTGGATCTACTGATGAATCTCTGTGTCAAAAATTCTCTAAGTATATGCAGAATTAGTTTGAGATGAGCATGGTGGGAGAGCTAAAATTCTTTTTCGGACTGTAAATCAAACAAACTGACAATGGGACGTTCATAAATCAAGCCAAGTACACAAAAAATTTGCTAAAGAAGTTTGATCTGGACAATGTCAAACCAATTGGCACTCCGATGGCAACTTCAACAAAGCTTGATATTGATGAACAAGGCAAGCCGGTCGACACACGTAAGTATCGAGGTATGATCGGTAGTTTACTTTATTTAACTGCTAGTCGTCTAGATATTATGTTTAGTGTTTGCCTGTGTGCACGTTTTCAAGCTAATCCAAAGAAATCACATCTGTTCTTAGTTAAGCGTATCTTTCGATACCTTAAGGGCACTTCTTCTGTTGGCTTATAGTATCCCAAAACTAAGTCCTTTGACCTTATTGGTTACTCGGATGCAGATTTTGCTGGATGCAAAGTTGATAGAAAAAGTACCAGCGGCACATGTCATTTCTTAGGCAAGGCTTTAGTCTCATGGTTTAGTAAAAAGTAAAATTATGTAGCCCTATCAACAACAGAGGCTGAGTATATCGCCGCAGGACGTTGTTGTGCTCAGATTTTGTGGATAAAACAAACCTTAGAAGACTATAATTTATTTTACACACACATTTCTATTTTCTGTGACAACATGAGCACTATTAATTTGACTAAGAATCCAGTATGTCATTCTCGTACTAAGCATATCGAGATCCGATATCATTTTCTTAGAGATCATCATCAAAATGGAGATATTGACCTTGTGTACATAGATACTGAGAATCAATTAGCTGATATTTTCACAAAACCTTTAGCAGAAGATCGTTTCAATTATTTACGTCGAGAATTAGGAATTTTGGACGTCAATAATGTTAATTAATTTTATTTTATGATTTTATTTCAATATACAAAAACTATGTTAGAGACAAGCCAATAAAGAGTCTGTCTGTCACCACAACTACGGTTGAAGCGAAACGGTATTTAAGAGTTCCCCGGTGAACCTCCGCCAGCTGGGACAGTACTCCTACAGCTAATCTGAAACAGTCGCTGTGTAACAAAATTTAATTTATAAAATAATATTAATTATATTATTTTAATGTCAAAATTACTAATCTTTGAATTAAATATTTGAAATGAGCCAATGAAAAAGAAAGTGTTCGAAACCAACCCAGGCGAATTCGGCCAGACTTCGGACCGAATTCGGCCCGAGTTCGGTTGAAGGTATCAGGTTATATAACCAGAACCCGAGAGCCTTTCTTCTTTATTGCTTCTAAACTTCATCAAAACAGCAACAGCAGCCGCGCGAGAGCAGCCCTAACCCTAGTTCTTTACCACTCCTTCTCTTCCAATCCAAGTGGTGAAATCAATCCAAACTTTGGATTCGTATGGAGTTCATTGTTCACTACAACATATTCGAATCTCGGAAAGTATAACTTCGTATTTCCCCTCCTTTCAATTTCGTGCATATTTAATTTTATTGCACAAATGGCACCTAAGGGATTTAACCCCTTCAAGAGGAAGAAGACAACCAATCCTAGTGAGGAAGGTTCATCTTCGAATCCACCCACGGATTCTCTCTTTTTGCCAGTCCAATCTAGCGATGGCGCGTTCGACGGGTTTTACTTTCAAACCCTAGATCAAGCCCTACTGTGGTATGGAGACTTCTACATGAGATCCATATGCAAGGCGCTCCTATCAAGTGGAATGTGTTTCCAGAACATCGCCCTTATTTTGAGGCATTAGGGTTACAATATTTTGTTAAACTTTGTTTTCCAGTAGCAACTAATGCCATTAGACTATTCTACTACAATATCATATTAAACACGTTTGACGTAAGTACTCGTGTTGGCGGACTAGATATCAATTTCAATGATGTCCTCTTAGCAGAAATCCTTGGTATTCCCAACGAAGGTGAACCGCTTGTTGATAT
The DNA here is from genome assembly GCA_029216955.1 of Iris pallida. NCBI lineage: Eukaryota > Viridiplantae > Streptophyta > Magnoliopsida > Asparagales > Iridaceae > Iris > Iris pallida. The sequence continues at coordinate 3,440,837 of JANAVB010036018.1, forward strand.
CACTGAATTTGAATTCCCCGATGGCACGACACTTACTAGTTTCAAAGCGGAACTATGTGCACCTGATCGAGTTCGCTCTGGAAAGTTCAAGGCAAACAACTTGAACTTGTTTAATTATGAATTGCACCGTATCATCTACTCCACTATACTTTCAAAGTCTACTTCAAAGGATGATGTGACATCTCTTGAATTATCTGCTATGTATCACATTCTTAAGGGGATTCCATTTTCTGCCCCTAAGACCATTATCCAGATGATGGGACGTTGTCATACAAGAGATAGAAATCTCTCTTATGCGATGATTCTCCCACACATCTTCCAGCATTTCGATATTGATCTGTCAACTTGTACTCAAGACCCTGAGCCCAAGTTTCTGAAATTATCTCGTCGTAGTATGACTGCTGCTGCTCCTCCTACTGCTCCTGCTACTGCTCCACCTCCTCTACCTCCTCAGCAGTATGCCATGACCTTTGAGGGCATACACCAGCACCTTTCGGATTTGCACGTCTCGATGACGGATATGGCTCGCGAGCGTGAGTTCCACGATGTCACTCGTTATCAGGCGATAGCAAATTCTCTTGCTGATCTCCGATTCGCCCAGACTGGACATTCTGCCGGTTCTATTCCTAGAGATCCAGCCTTCTCTGGTTACCGCTGTGAGGATGAGGCTGTTTATGCCTACTTTCAGCCCGATAACGTATATGATTGGTACCGTTCTGACCGTGCTCCTCGAGACTATGTCGGTGAGTTTTACAGTGTCGCTCCTCCTCACCCTTCTGGCGCTGGTACCTCTGCAGCTGGTCCTTCTGGACATACCGGTCATGCTGATGATGATGATGAGGAGGAGGAGGAGGAGTTGTGATATATTAGTTCATTTTTGAGACTTAGACATTATCTACTGTATACTTGAAAATGCTCCGACATTCCAAGTTTTTCTGTCTTTAGACTTTATTATCAGTATTTCTTTTGAGGACTTGTACTGGATTTATTTTATTGATGTCTTCTGAACATCCTTTTATCTTTATGAGATGCGTAGTTTATAGTTCACATCAATTTATTTACTTAGCATCTTTATCTGCTTTAATAACTGCCTGTGAAATAATTCTATGTTTTATTATTAACTGCCTGAGACAAATACATGCCTGTGATGTCATTTTTTTAATTTCTTCAATATTTCTACCATTTATCATGATTATTTTCTTATGTTTCTTCACTGTTTGTTATTTATGCATTGATTGCGGGGGAGTTTTTCTCTTTTGCAATTATTTTGCTAAGTGACAACGGGGGAGAAAATAAAGATCTAACATTCTTTTGAGAAAATGCATGACGTGAACAATTTTTGATTTTATTTCAAGCTTAAATGTTATATCATTCATAGTTTGTCAATTATCAAAATGGGGGAGATTGTTGGCCCATTGGTCATATGGTCAAACTGATTTTAATAATTGATCAAACTCTGTCTGGATATATGAAGCTAGTCAGGATATCTCGGACTCTTGGACATGATCAAGAACAGCTATCTACACAGTTCAAGACCGAAGCATTGTTTGCCTGTTCGAGTCTATATTTCTTTGAGCAATGTATTTTTTATTTTATTGAGTCTAGGAATACGTTATACACCGAGTCGTACGGGCAAATAGGCTATTCCAAAATGATTTTAAAATGTTTTAAAATATCCTTAGTTTTGAAAAACATTCATATTAACAAAAGCTTCAAAAAGGTTTTCAAAAATCCCCAAAAACTATTTTTAAAAACCTAACCTAACCCTAACAGAACTCGGCCAGAGTTCGGCCAGAGTTCGGTTAGTGGCCGTTTTGATTTTTGAATTCTTTGGAACTTGGTCCTCCTGCAGTTGCGGATTTGATCGAGATTTTCTCATCGAGTTCTGCCCGAATTCTGCCCGAATTCTGCCAGAATTCTGCCATAATTCTGTCTTTGAAATTCCTATAAATAGAGAAGGATTTTGATCATTTTAACTCACTCATTCACTTTCAATCTTCTCTCTTCTAAAAAGCTTTGAGTCTTCCAAAGAGTTTTCTCGAACTTTAAATTTCAGATCCCAAGCCAATTACAATCCTCTAGTCGATTTGCCAGTGCGGTACGGTCTAGAAGTTTCTGAGTGATTGTAATCAAAAGGCTTGATTAGAAGAATACCTCTTCACAATTGAAGTTGGACGAGTTCTTCGTATCAAAGCTCGCGTTGTCGAAGTTGCAAGGACTTCGTAAGAAAACTTGCAGTTTTGCCAATAGTGGATTCAACTGGTAGCAAGAGTTCTACCGACTGGATTAGTCCTCAACAGAGGGAAACCAGTATACATCGCTGTCTTTGTGTTTGCTTTCTTATCTTTGCCTTTACATTACTTAGTTGTGATTATTATTCTGTGATCTTGTTGCTAACATTTTTTAATTAGCATTATTCCGCTGCCAACTCTATTCACCCCCCTAGAGTATTGTGCTTTACGATTTTGTTCCTACAGGCGCATGGTCTTACTTTGGGCGCATAGGATGTAGGCGCATGCAGGCTGCATAGTCGTAGGTTGATTGTGGTGCTGACGTGACCGTATGCTTCGGTACACGATTGTTCGTGGAGACTGACGTGGTCGTATGCTTCGGTGCACGTTTTGATCGTGTCTTTGACAGAGTCAGGGGCTGTTTTGGCTTGGGCGCATAGCCTAAAACAGGGCTATGTGCCCCCTTCTGGAGGAGCTTGTCTTGGGCGCATGGGCATATGACCTCATTGGAGCTTGGGCGCAAATGACCTTGTTGGAAGCTTTGGGCGCATAAGGCTCATTGGTGATTTGGGCGCATAAGGCTCCTTGGTGTGTTGGGCGCATATGGCTTCTTGGTAAGTCGGGCACATATGTCCAGTCTGCTGAAATTTTTATGCTTCTACAAATACATCAGTGGACTGTTTGTAAGTGTTTTCCAAAACTAATTTCATAAATTTGTAGCTAATTATGTGTAGATTGTAGATCTATGTGACTGAGGTGATTTTAGATACGTTTTTGTGTCGCATTTGGATACGGGGATACCCGCGTGACAATGTGGTGCGAGTCTTGCTACCACGAGTCTCGTACTCGCTGGACACGGAACATGGACACGTAAAACTTGGTAGACACGTGAAACTTGGTGGACACGTGGGGGCAACCTCTGTCAACGTGCTCACGAAGTTTCACGAGAAATGAATTTGTATCGAGGAAGAAATTGCACTCGCATGGGTTTTGTACTGATTGTGCACACACAAGATTTTGCCACTGATACGGCTTTTGTGTCGAGCCACGACATGTCCTGGTCACGTTGCAGGCTATTGGTGTGAGACTCGTCTTACTGTATCAGTATTTATGTATGGGTACATATTTTGATCCGTATTTCGTATTTCTTGGTTTTTGAATATTTTAATTTTTCCAAAGTGTAGGTTAAACTTGACTTGGTTTAATTTGGTCCGGTTCAACTTGGTATAGGGCTTGGTTTGGTTTAGGTGGGTTTGAGATGAGAAGGTTTGTATAAAACCCAACTCCTCTCTCTCTCTCTCTCTCTCTCTCTCTCTCTCTCTCCTTTATTATTTTCATTCTCTTCATCTTCTTCCTCTTCATCTTCTTCTTCCAACCTAAGGCAAGTATATCTTGCCAAATATTGGACAAAAGTTATTTTATTTGTTCTAAACTCTTTCTTACATGATTCTAAGCATCTTTAGAACTTGGCATTTTTTATTTTGGTGGATAATTATTTGTAGATCTAAGTTTATAGCCTTTTTGGTTTTCCTGGGTTTTGATCTACTAAACTTCATTATTTTCAAGTTTTGATTCTTTTTTGTTGTAGAGAATTCGATTTTACCCAAAATGGACCTTTGAAAAGTTAGATTTCGACTTGTTTTGAGGAAGTTATGGCCAAAATAAGATTTGAGCATTTTCTAGTTCATCTGTGCTGAATTTGGCAGGAATGAATAGTGCCGCACGAACAGTATCGCAGCCGCAGAAATGAATAGTGCTGCATGAATAGTGCTGCAGTCGCATGGAATGAATAGTGCCATATGAATAGTGTCACGCCCCAAAACCAGAATACTGGAGAGCGGGGGCAGACATAGCCAGCTACGTATATTGAAATAGAATACATCTCAACTAAACGGTCACGGCTGTCTAGATATGAGGGTTTACTACAAGCCAGCAGTCTCTTAAGGTCAAGCCTATTGTCTCAATCTCAAGCACTTAACAGAGTTACAAGATATTAGAGCATCAAATATATATATATAAGGCATCCCAAATATTACATATTGGATGATCATGAAGCTAGTCGTACAAAATGATAGGACTAGCAAGAGTTCAGTCATACATGATCAACCCTAGGATTTGTTAATCATGTTTACAGCCCGTAGGCAGACGGTAAGTAAATGTGCATCGAGCTAACAGGTGCTCGTCGGCTAAACGCCTCAAAAGAATAAATTTACATATAAGTGGGTGAAACAAAAAAGAAAAACCCACTCGTAGCCCCGGTTCCGTCTAGTGTTCACCATTGGGCTGGAAGCTTGGTAGATCCTCGGAAGCTGCTCCGAAATCTGGCCACACAAAACCAGCTGGGTCAAACCCCAGAAAGAGCAAGTGCCACAAGGAGGCCACAAATAAGAACAAAAGCCAGCATATCAGAACATAAAGAATAAAAGGAAAGTACAAGTAATAAAAGTACACAGAGCGATGAACGACTAGGGACGTGGAACCATTCCGGGAGCCAGGTTACAATCCTTAAACCAAACAAGGACCGGGATTGTACCCCTTCGCCTGAACAGCTCACTATCTCTACCCATTTATCGTTAGAGATAAGTAAAACAATCATGATCAAGAGTTTCAGGTACAGGGGCTAGACAAGACTTAGATAGAGCTGGACACCATTCATTCACAATCGGCCAAGCAAGTACTACGGCTTACTACCTTAACTAACTAGGGTTATCACAAGCCTTAATTATTAACAAGATGCAAGTGAGAAACTCCCAGTCCCAATCCCTGCAGACTATCCAGTTATCCTTCCGCGGGATGAGAGCTATAGGTGGGTACATTGCCCGGAAGACAATGTACCCTTAGGTGACTTAGAGGGTGCAACACATGACAGTGTGCTGGAAATGTGCTCTACTCGTCGGCAAGCTACATGTCCATTAAAGCGCCCAGATAACGAGACTACCTGTGACTGGGAATTCTCCATGTTCTAGTTTGATCTAATCATTAGCCTAATCCAATTTAGCGCGAGTCCCTGGCCGTGGTACCCAGGAAGTCACGTCCTAGACATGATGTAAGACAAGACAAGTGGATTGTACAAGCAAGCAAGCAGGAACACACACGGTGTCAAGTTGATTATACGAATCAAGTTGCAAGTTACAAGTCAAGTCGAGTCAGGAGTGCGCCGCCACGGGCCACTATCAAGTTATCAAGATAAATCATGTCAGGGTACTGTCATGAGTGCTCCACTACGGGTCACTGTCGTGTTATGCTAGTTTCTTGTCATACCATGCTATGTACAATAGTCATTCCAAACATATTAAGTAAAATCAAGTTCATGACAAAAGGCGTAAGGATATAAAATGGACGTAAAATATCTAATAAAATACCAATATATATAGGGCTATAGAAGAGCCAAGCTTAAAGAAATAAACAATTTATCATAGACAAGTGGGTTGTGCAAGGGGGGTCAGGGGTTGGGCTGCGCAGGATATGTACTGCGCATGGAAGAGCTGCGCAAGAGTTGCCTTGCGCAAGGGTTACCTTGCGCAAGGGTAGACTGCGCAGGGGTTACCTTGCGCAAGGGTAGACTGCGCAGGGGTGGATTGCGCAAGGGTGGATTGCGCAGAGGTGGATTGCGCAAGGGTGGATTGCGCAGAGGTCGGCTTGCGCATGGCTGGCTTGCGCCAGCGCAATCCAGCGCAGTGCAAAGCACTGGCTGAGGTCATGCGCAATCGGTCCTGCGCTAAAGAGCACAGGCCGGGGGGTGCGCAACCGGCCATGCGCTAAAGAGCGCAAGGCAGAGGGATGTTCTTCCTGGCCGAGAGCAGGTCCAAGAACACCAAGAACTTCAATTCTTCATAACTTTGTCAAATCAAAACCAAATCTAGATTTTTAAAGTTCTAACTTGGGTAAAATCGAATTCTCTTCCACATGGAAGCATCAAAACATGCAAAAGCAAAGTTTAATAGATCAAAACCATGGATTTTCGAAAATGGTTAAAACCTAGATCTAGAAAAATGAAAGCTCCAAATCACAAAATGTCAAGTTCTAAAGTTGTTCTCCATGGCCTAATCTAGTTAATGGACAAATAAAAAGTGGTGCTTATTTGATGGCAAGGTGCACTTGCCTATGGGTTGGGGAGTTGTGTGGAAGAAGGAAGAAGAAGAAGTTGTAAGAAATTAATGGAGTTATGGAGGAGAGAGAAAAGGTTGGTAGGTTTAATGAGGGTGGTTGTGATGGAATGGAGGTGGAGAATAGGCTAAGGTGTTCCACTCATGATGAACCAAACCAAATCAAACCAACTCCACAAAATAAAACCAAGCCATGGTCCAAAACCCATTTACGAGAACCCGAATCCACAAGTCGAGAAAATAAAATACGTGCCAAAATCAAATTACGAGTACAAATACGAAATACAGGAAATGGGGATGACAAATAGTGTCGTAGCCGTAGGAATGAATAGTGCCGCAGCTACATGGAATGAATAGTGCCGCATGAATAGTACTGCAATCGTATGAATGAATAGTACCGCAGCCGCAGGAATGAATAGTACCGAATAAATAGTGTCGCAGCCACATGGAATGAATAGTGCCGCAGCCGCAGGAATGGATAGTGCCACAGCCGCAGGAATGAATAGTACCGCATGAATAGTACCGCAGCCGCATGGAATGACTAGTGTCGCATAAATAGTACCACAGCTGCAGGAATGAATAGTGCCACATGAATAGTGCCACAGCCGCAGGAATGAATAGTGCTGCATGAATAGTGCCGCAGCCGCAGGAATAAATAGTACCGCATGAATAGTGTCACAGCCGCATGGAATGAATAGTATCGCATGAATAGTGCCGCAGCCTCAGGAATGAATAGTGCCGCATGTCTTGCATAGTGCCGCAGAAGGCTGCATAGTGCCGCAGAATGCCGCATAGTGCCTGTTTTGGCTGTTTTATGTCCTATTTGGCTGATTTGTGGCCAGAATTTCTTCCAACTCCCAAAATAAAAGTTGTAGATCTTTTCCTTGTCTTGAAGAATATGTTACCAACTATTTTATGCAAGTTTCTTTCATTCTTGATATAGAGCTTATGATTGCAACGCATGTTTTCTACCTTGGCCTAAATTACGACGACCCTATTTAATAGCTTGATATTTCTTTAATAAATGAATTTCTTAACATGATTTGGTAATATTGTACAGTTAGAAAATGATTGTACCCCTCTCATACCCTTAACACAAGCACAGGTTCAATTGCTGTTTTAGGCCAAGTAGTTACCTCATTTATTCCTTCTCATATGTTATGATGCACCTTTTGTCAAGATCTATCTACAAGATTTCTTACGTCTATGATTGCTTAACATGATAGTGACCCATGGTGGGGCACTCATGATATATGTCTTTCTTCTTTGCTTAACACGATAGTGATCCATTACGGTGCACTCATGTTACATGTCACTTCTTTGCTTAACATGATTGTGGCTCGTCGTGGCGCACCCTAACAAGTACTCTTAACATGATAGTGACCCGTCATGGTGCACTCCAGACAAGTAACATGTTATGACATGACATGAACCATGAATGCTGTTGCAACGGCTTTATTGGCTTACAAGTAATGAATGATTTGGACACCGTGGGTTTTTCTCTTGAATGTGTTTGTACAAGCTATATGTTCTGTATTGCATCATGTCTAGGACATGAATTCTTGATTTTCCTCGGTCAGGGATTCATACTGAATCTGACTAGGTTAATGACTAGATTGATCAAGTAATTCATAAAGAGATTTTCCAGTCACAGGCAATCCAGTTATATGGACACTTTAATTGGACTTGTAGCCTGCCGTCGAGTAGGGGCATTTCCAGCACACTATCATGTGTTGCACCCACAAGTCACCATGGGATACATTTGTCTCCTGGGCAATGTATCCACCTAATACAACTCTCAACCTGCGGAAGGATAACTGGATAGCTGTAGGGCTTGTGACTGTCGGAACATCTCATTGCATCTTGTTAGTAACTAGGCTTGTGATAACCCTAGTTAGTTAAAGTATCAAGCTGTACTCATTGCTTGGCCGTGATTGATGGATAGAGTCAGTCCAGTCCAGTCTAGTTTCGTCTAGGCAGTGTCCGTATGTTTATTTTTGTATACTATGGTTTATGCCTTACTTTTATCAATGAATAATCGGAGGCTAAGTTCTATTCCGGAGAAGGGTTACAACCCCGGTCCTTTTTTGGTTTAAGGGTTGTAACTTGACTTCCGGAACAGTTTCCAAGTCATCCTATCATTGTCATTCTAGTTTTGTTCTAACATGCTCACATGTTAAGTTATCTCACATGTTCACATGTTCAGTTCTCTCACAAGCTATACATGACTCCTTATGTCGGGTCACCATGCTCTTATGAGCCGGCTATCTCACAAGTTCATATGTTCAATTGCTTTTATATGTTCTCAAGCTTCTGTTTACTTAACATGTCCACAGCTTACATTATGTCACATGATAATTACTTTATGCTCCAAGATGCTTACTTATTGACTTCCTATGTTCGGGATAAGTGCATTGGTAGTGCACGAGTCTCGATCTGCTCTTACTCATTTGTATCTCTAATTGTTGATGTTAGTGATTGCTGGTTTTAGTTCATAGTTTGGCCTCCTTTGTGGTACTTGCTATTGGGGGTCTGACCCCACTGGTTTTGCTTGGCCAGATCTGATAGAGGAGCCCAGAGGATCTTTCGTACCATCTACTCGACGGTGACCATCCGGAGTACCAGAGTACCTGTGTGGGTTTCTTGTTTCATTCTCCCACTTGATATGTACATTACTCTTTTGTGGCGTTTAGCCTCCGAGCACGTGTTTAGCTCGTATTTTGGTCCTTGATATTTAGCCTACTGGCCCAGACATGATGTGCGTATTCTAGACTATAGCTAGAGCTTATCATGTATGACTATTACTCTTGCTAGTTCTCTATTTTGGTATGACTAGCTTCATGATCATCCATGTATAAATGGTTTGGGACGCTTTACTATTGTATGTCTGATGATCATACATCTTGTACTTTGTATAATTGCCTGTGATTGAGATACCTAGGATTGTTTAACCTAGGATCGACTGTTGGCCACATGTCTTGACAACTTATATATAATTTCAGAGTACTGGTGTACTTTGGGATTGTGTAGCTGGCCTTGTCCGTCCCCACTTGCCAATATTCTGGTTCTAGGGCGTGACAATTGGACACCTAGCTCTATACCTAACCTAGCTCTGGACACAAGCACGTGACACGAGAGCATGTGTGTCGTGTCCTAGAGGACACGACATTGCAGTATGATGCTTGGCACACCAATTCTCTGATACGCTGCTGACACTTGTTTTTGACACGATTTGACACAGTTTTGGACATTGTATGATGCCTTAACACCCCCTCATGTTCACACACACACCTCTTGGGTTATTTTTGAGTTGTTGTTTGATTTGGGTCGAATTTATGATTTGAGTTGGGTTGTTCATGTGGACTGTTTGAGTTGGGTATATGAATACCAGTTTTGAGTTTATTTTAATTGTTTTGGCTGAGATTGGGTTCTAGTTCTGAGTTTGAATTTTATATATATATATATATATATATTATATATATATATATATATAATAAAAAGGTATTTTATTGAAAGGTAGAGGCGGCTCAAAAAGCGCAGTACAGACAGTGCCAGGGCCCAAAAACACAAAATGGCCCTGGTAGGCTATGAAGGAAATACCAAAGTTTGAAACTCAAAATTTCGAAATTTCGGGAAGGAAT
>JANAVB010036018.1:4055814-4268314 GCA_029216955.1 Iris pallida
AGTACAGATGACATGGCATGGTGGAGAAGAAAAGAAAAAATAAATAAAAGAAAACTACCAATGTGTTGTGAAATATCCGTTTCGACATGTGAACGGCTAGGGGGTAAATCCGGCACCTGCACGTATCGTGTACAGGTGCTATTGTTCACGAATAGACATCATATGATAGTTCTGGGTAGTCCACATGTCTACTAAGATATTTTCCTTCCCGACTACTCCGTGTGACGAGCGTGTCAACAAGCAGCAAGATATATATATAAACATGAAATGAAAAGACTACTATGAATCGAAAAGCAATCAGAAAGTGCACTTGCCTGAGGTCCTTAGCTGGTGAAACCGATCATTTCGTTGGGTTCAAGATAGTCGCGGGGTCATAACCACGCAAGTCGACCTCTAATGATGGAACTGATTATTCCAGCGAGTCCGGAATGGTTCGATTAGCCTAGGGTCAATATAAGATAGTCAAAATCACGTATGACTAGTTATGATCAAGATGAGAATCGAAAGCCTTTTTGTTTAAAAAGGAATCCTTAATAAGAAAACATATATATAGAAAATACTTATAGTCTATTTTAGAAAATGTGCTTTGGTATTGAAAACCACTAATCAAATTATTGTAAATATAGAGAAAATCATGTTTTACATCAAAGCTATAATTTAAATATATAGAAAATACTATAACGGTTATTTGAAGAAATCAGCATAATAAGTATTCACATTTTTAGAAAATATCTATAATGTTTTGGAAACTATAAAATTCCTGTTTAGGTCAAAACCTTAATTTTAAATATGTAGAAAATATTATATTGATATTTGAAGGAATCAATAAATAAATATTTATAACCTTTAGAGATTATCTATAATATTTTGGAAACTATAATTTATTGATAAAATATCTTTGAGCAATTACTTGGAAAAATCTAAATAATCGTTAAGTCTAAAAACTCCAATCTGATACTACATATAGCGTCCATGCTCGTAAATATTTTATCAGAAATAATTTTTTAGAGAATTATTTACTATATATTCATTAATATACATGCGTAATACTTAAGGGTAGTAATATTAAATAACAATACTATAGAAAATATTGTATACTTATACATCCATATTGTTAGAAATACAATAATTGAATATACTAGTAGGTTACAAACTAAATAACATACTAATAGTCTAATGCCATACATATGTACTTATGCACGCAAAACCGTATGCTACAATCAGTCTTCTCCCATGGTGTACCAACAATAATAAAATAATAGTCATGATGATAATCCTTGGCTGCTTGTGACTTGATTAAAAGGGAAAGTAAAAGTCAGAGAAGGAAGAGCAGAAGCAGAGAGAAAGAGACTTAAGAGAAGAGGAAAGAGGGGTCTTACTTGTAGAGAGCTATAGAGAGGGAGAGAGTGTGTGAAGGAGGTGAATCCATTCGGCCGTTCAGGCGGAGGCGGTCGACGGCCCCTGGCGGTCACGGTGCGGTGAACGGCGCTGAGGACAGCGGCAGTTGCCGGCGGCTATCACTTCGCGCACGCGGACGCGGAGGCACGCGTCAGTTGTGGCGGACTATTCCGGTCGATTGGTGGGGCAACCGCCGGTGCAAGGGCGGAGCACGGGGCTTGCTTCCTGGCGCTCGTCGGAGGCGGACAGTCGCTCGCCTGCGGTGGCGTACGCTCGCGGCATAGTGCGGAGGGAAAGATGGTAAGGGCGGTGGTTCAACTGATCGCGGATCCCTCGAGCGGTGGCTCGGATCTGGCGCTGGTGGTCGGGCACTGGAGGCACGATACGAGGAGACGAGGTTGGGGATGGCGCTGCTGGCGTCGTCATCGGCTCAATCTGAGCGAGGAGCTCGTCTGCGGAGGGTTGGGTGACCGGGGTCGTTGGCAGGCGGATGATGGAGGATGTGGTAGGTGATGATGATGAAGATGGACGGTCGGGACTTGGTCGGAGTCGATGATGGTTGGGCTATGGATGATAATGGCGTGGTGGTGGTGATGAAGGTGACGTGTAAGAAAGCTTGGCCCGACGGCAATGGTTTCGGCGAGGGAGTAATAGGAAGGAGAATTTTTAGGGTTACGATTGTTTTATTTTTTTGTTTTGTTGCTCTACTCAGCCATCATATATATAGATGGAGAGGTAGATGTATGGAGGAGGATAATGATAATAACATAGAGTCCATGGAGCAAGGGTTTCCTATATAGATAGGGTCAAGACAAGGACAGGATCGGTTACTTCTAGGTAGAAAAGGTGATATTGATGGTTTAAACAAATTATAGATTAACTTAAATAATTATATAAGTTTGGATACCAGTTCTAGAGAATGTGTAATCTATCAACAAGATAGCAAATTGAATTTTAATCTTACCAATTCATATATAATTCAATTAAACAAGCAATACAACAATAATTATTGTTCATCATATAACTACGAGTTCGTAATCAAATAAGATACTTGATAATAATAAATTTAAATAGGTACAAAGTATAATAAGATAACTTGTGAAAATATAAATATCAAACCAACATATATTTTTATTAGCCGAGGACTAAATCAAATATAACATTTGATGACAAAATAATTTTAATTAATAATTAATAGTAGTAGGATAATTTAAATAACATGTCATAATTTCTAAGTCTAATTTAAAATAGTTTGACTAATCCCGTTGTCACGAAAATAACTTTTATAGGAAACTCTTTTTTTAACTATAATATTTGAAGCGAAAACAAATAAATAATTGTTTGAAAATTCGTGAAGTGGGCTTACAAATCTACCCACCTTAGAAAAATTTTGTCCTCGAAATTTTCGATGGCACGATTTGGGAGGGCTATGAATAAAATCAAATAATGAAATTTCATTCAATACAAATAGAATGACAAATGATATAAGCAAGAGGATGATATGATCTACGATCAAATTAGTCAGGCATAATCGCGAATAAAACCAAAATAGTAATAAACGAAAAGAAAATGTGATTTGGCACGACCAACCTTGGTCAAAATGGTCTAGTCGACGACCAAAAATGTTTATGTATGATCAAAAATTTAGATGATGTCAAAACAGGGTTATAATCACTTGGATATAGTTTAAGATACGGTCACGATCAAGACTAATCGTGTAAGTCATCCAAGTATGATCAAATTTGGAACCTGGCAGGAGCATGAACAAGATCAAAATTATCATGATCATGGTGGAATAAAAACATAAACATTAGCAATAATTGTGTTGAGGTATATGGACGATTATGATCATAGTCAAATAGTTAGTCGAGGTCAAGGTCGTTAAGGATGGTCCAAAACAAAACCGTGTTTAGCACGATCAGTTTGGTAGGCATGATCATTGAATCATGATTTAGGTATGTTTATGAATCTACTGAATGGCTTTAGATGATTCTTAGCAAAACTAATAATGGTACAAAAATTAAAAGATAAAAGGAAGGGTCCAAGAAATAAAAGGTTAAGAACTAATCAAGTTTTAATCGAGAGTTTATGAAGTTGTGGAAAAATATTTCAACAGTCACATGCCAAAAAGATGTAGTTTCTAGAATATTCGAAAACCACAAGTATATCCAAAATTATTTAACCAAGCATCCATGCCTCGCCAGTGTACATCTGACTGCAGTAAACCCTTGGTTTATGACTTAAGTATAATATGGTATCGATGCACTCTATCAACTCTTTCCAATATTGACATAATAATTCAAGGATTAAATAGGACAACCAAGACATAGTTTTAATAATATTCAACGACCTACACATACTTGAAATTACTTCAACCTAGGGATCATGCCTCGTCAGTGCGCTGCTGGCTGCAGTGAACCCGTAGTTTCCATAATTCAAATAAATGGCGAAAGTGCGCTGCTGTCTTCGCCATTGTGAGTCATCAAAATTATTTCAACTATATCCCCAAGAATTTCAAAGGAGTCTCAAAAGTCATACAAGTTGATAAAGTAGAAAAGATTGCAAGTATTTGTCCTTGAAGTGCGGTATCGATTTTGGAGTTTCAAACGATTGTTCAAGAAGAAATGGCCGAAGACAAGAGAGATAAAAATTCAAGATCAAGGAAAATATGTATAAGGCACTATGTCTGCCGACTATGAGTATATTCATACACAAGTGTATATGTATAGGCTAAACGAATCCCAAAAATATCATTATAAGAGAGGGTTTTCCTATTTACAAAATATAAATCTAAATAGCAATAATACATATATTACATACGTTTATGAAAATTATTTATGAGACTAAAATGGAGTACCAATATATATATATATATATATATATATATATATATATATATATATATAAAATATATATATATATATATATATATATATATATATATATATATATACGTCTATATAGACGTCGTTGGTCGTAATACATGACTACTAGGGCTTAAGCTCGATTCGGGTCCAGTCCGGTCTGAATCGGTACAACCGAATTTCCTAAAAATCATAATATTAATAAATAACTAATTAAATTCTTTATAGAGGTCAAGTCGCAACTTAGCATAGTTTTTCTAGTTAGGATACACCTATGGCCCGACCTTTACTACCAAGGCTAGAACATTAGTCAAGGCACACGACCAAACTATCTGTGCCATGATTTATAGTCATCTTGTACTCTAAATCTTAACCATGACTAAGCCCTTCTATAATTATAAACGAATATTAATAAAATTCAAAAATCATAATTTTAAAAATATATTTTAAAACTTCGGGAAAAGGGTTACAGTTAAGAATTGGATTCCAATAAGGCCTAAGTTGATGAGTAAATAGTCTACCCACCTTAGGGATATCGTCGTGTCAACATGTAATAGTGTATCAAAAATCTTTCAAGTTATCTAAATTTAATAAATTGCATGGCCTAATCCTTAACTACCCAATAACCAAATTAATGAGGGACTCCTATTCCTAGTCATTCTCCTAAATTAACTGAATCCTAATTTGTGAATGAGCATTTCTTAGTCGCAGACTCGCAATAGTACGACTAACTTAAGTACTATCACGAGTTTGCACCAATTGCAAAAACTGACCTGCATGGGCCACCATAAAAACTTGTCACGATCCGCACCCATTTTTCGGATACGAGACGTGTCCAAGCCAGCCTACGCCGCAGAGTCGGCGGTAGAACGCTGTCACGGCCAATATGCTCAAAATCATAAAATAACAGTTTTGTTGCTCATTCACATTGCTAAGATTTATTACAACAATTACAAGATTTACATTGGAAAGAAAATACAATGTTCTTACATATTTAATGAAATTAATACCACTGCTATCTATTTCGAGGTTTATGTCTGCAAGTACACCCGTATCTCCTAAGGCTAAGTGAATCCACGGCTAACCTGAAAAATGTTGGTTTCCAGTCAGGAATGGAACAAGTACACAAACCGACGGCAATGCGAGAACACAATAGAGTTAACAAGACATGAAAATAACATATGAGATATAAAAACTGGAAAGTACAGATGACATGGCACGATGGAGAAGAAAAGAAAAAATAAATAAAAGAAAACTACCAATATGGTGTGAAATATCCGTTTCGACATGTGAACGGCTAGGGGGTAAATCCGGCACCTGCACGTGTCGTGTACAGGTGCTATTGTTCACGAATAGACATCATGGGATAGTTCTGGGTAGTCCACATGTCTACTAAGATATTTCTCCTCCCGACTACTCCGTGTGACGAGCGTGTCAACAAACAGCAAGATATATGTATAAACATGAAATGAAATGACTACTATGAATCGAAAAGCAATCAGAAAGTGCACTTGCCTGAGGTCCTTAGCTGGTGAAACCGATCATTTCGTTGGGTTCAAGACAGTCGCAGGGTCATAACCACGCAAGTCGACCTCTAATGATGGAACTGATTATTCCAGCGAGTCCGGAATGGTTCGATTAGCCTAGGATCAATATAAGATAGTCAAAATCACGTATGACTAGTTATGATCAAGATGAGAATCGAAAGCCTTTTTGTTTAAAAAGGAATCCTTAATAAGAAAACATATATATAGAAAATACTTATAGTCTATTTTAGAAAATGTGCTTTGGTATTGAAAACCACTAATCAAATTATTGTAAATATAGAGAAAATCATGTTTTACATCAAAGCTATAATTTAAATATATAGAAAATACTATAACGGTTATTTGAAGAAATCAGCATAATAAGTATTCACATTTTTAGAAAATGTCTATTATATTTTGGAAACTATAAAATTCCTGTTTAGGTCAAAACCTTAATTTTAAATATACAGAAAATATTATATTGATATTTGAAGGAATCAATAAATAAATATTTATAACCTTTAGAGATTATCTATAATATTTTGGAAACTATACTTTATTGATAAAATATCTTTGAGCAATTACTTGGAAAAATCTAAATAATCGTTAAGTCTAAAAACTCCAATCTGATACTACATATAGCGTCCATGCTCATAAATATTTTATCAGAAATAATTTTTTAGAGAATTATTTACTATATATTCATTAATATACATGCGTAATACTTAAGGGTAGTAATATTAAATAACAATACTATAGAAAATATTGTATACTTATACATCCATATTGTTAGAAATACAATAATTGAATATACTAGTAGGTTACAAACTAAATAACATACTAATAGTCTAATGCCATACATATGTACATATGCACGCAAAACCGTATGCTACAATCAGTCTTCTCCCATGGTGTACCAACAATAATAAAATAATGGTCATGATGATAATCCTTGGGTGCTTGTGACTTGATTAAAAGGGAAAGTAAAAGTCAGAGAAGGAAGAGTAGAAGCAGAGAGAAAGAGACTTAGAGAAGAGGAAAGAGGGGTCTTACTTGTAGAGAGCTATAGAGAGGGAGAGAGTGTGTGAAGGAGGTGAATCCATTCGGCCATTCAGGCGAAGGCGGTCGCCGGCCCCTGGCGGTCACGGTACGGTGAGCGGCGCTGAGGACAGCGGCAGTTGCCGACGGCTATCACTTCGCGCACGCGGACGCGGAGGCACGCGTCAGTGGTGGCGGACTATTCCGGTCGATTGGTGGGGCAACCGCTGGTGCAAGGACAGAGCACGGGGCTTGCTTCCTGGCGCTCGTCGGAGGCGGACCGTCGCTCGCCTGCGGTGGCGTACGCTCGCGGCATAGTACGAAGGAGAAGAAGGTAAGGGCGGCGGTTCAACTGATCGCGGATCCCTCGAGCGGTGGCTCGGATCTGGCGCAGGTGGTCGGGCACTGGAGGCGCGGTGCGAAGAGGCGAGGTTGGGGATGGCGCTGCTGGCGTCGTCATCGGCTCAATCTAAGCGAGGAGCTCGTCGACGGAGGGTTGGGTGACCGGGGTCGTTGGCAGGCGGATGATGGAGGATATGGTAGGTGATGATAATGAAGATGGGCGGCCGGGACTTGGTCGGAGTCGATGATGGTTGGGCTATGGATGATAATGGCGTGGTGGTGGTGATGAAGGTGACGTATTAGAAAGCTTGGCCCGACGGCAGTGGTTTCGGCGAAGGAGTAATAGGAAGGAGAATTTTTAGGGTTACGATTGTTTTATTTTTTGTTTTGCTGCTCTACTCAACCATCATATATATAGATGGAGAGGTAGAAGTATGGAGGAGGATAATGATAATAACAGAGAGTCCATGGAGCAAGGGTTTCCTATATAGATAGGGTCAAGGCAAGGGTCAAGGCAAGGACAGGATCGGTTACTTCTAGGTAGAAAAGGTAATATTTATGGTTTAAACAAATTATAGATTAACTTAAATAATTATATAAGTTTGGATACCAGTTCTAGAGAATGTGTAATCTATCAACAAGATAGCAAATTGAATTTTAATCTTACCAATTCATATATAATTCAATTAAACAAGCAATACAACAATAATTATTGTTTATCATATAACTACGAGTTCGTAATCAAATAAGATACTTGATAATAATAAATTTAAATAGGTACAAAGTATAATAAGATAACTTGTGAAAATATAAATATCAAACCAACATATATTTTTATTAGCCGAGGACTAAATCAAATATAACATTTGATGACAAAATAATTTTAATTAATAATTAATAGTAGTAGGATAATTTAAATAACATGTCATAATTTCTAAGTCTAATTTAAAATAGTTTGACTAATCCCGTTGTCACGAAAATAACTTTTATAGGAAACTCTTTTTTTAACTATAATATTTGAAGCTAAAACAAATAAATAATTGTTTGAAAATTCGGGAAGTGGGCTTACAGTGTCCGGGAAAAACTTCTCCTTGAAAAGTTTCTTGAAAGCTTTTCATGTGTGCCCCTCCGTACCCACTCTAGGGTCAGTCTGATACCATGTGCGGGCAAGGTCCTATATCTGGCTGCCCGTCGCCTCTATCTGGATCCCAGCTGGTATTAGTGCCAGGCGAAAGATCTCCACTATGTGCTCAATCCAGTCGTCGGCATATAGGATACCCTCAGTACCCCTAAAATCTCTCGGCCGCATCTTCTAGAAGTCCTTAATGCCCGAGGTCCTCGGATGGTACTGCTGCATCTGCCCTCCTTACGGTTAGGCAGTCACCCTCTCTACTGTAGTCATAGCCAGCTGGTGGGCATTGTCTATGCCCTGCCTGAAATCAGCAGACTAACGCTGTTGGGCCTCCATCATCTGCTGGAAGAAGGCAAAAAGCTGAGCTGCATCCACTGTTCCCGAAGGTGGCTGCTGCTGGGATACCTCTGGGATGACTAGGGTAGGCCTCCGAACAGGTGGAGGTACACCCCCAAATGCGACAGATGCTCTAACATGAGAAGGAACAAGGGGAGCTGCGGTCCCATGGCCCTACCGAACCGGGCGAGAAGTTGCAGATCTCTCGGTGGTATCCCTGGGCCGGAACGATGAGATCGTGTCTGCACCATCATAGAGACAGATCAAACAAGGAAATCAATACTGAAAAGGAAGCGATATAATCAAAGGAGGACAGTTTATTTCAAAGAAAAGCAATATCAGCAAGAATTTGGATGACAAGAATTTAGATAAGAGGTTTTCCTAAATGTGATTGAGTACCTCAAAAACTTATATTCTATATCCTACTGCAGGCTGTAGTGATACTCTAGTTCGAGTACCATTACGAACGGAGACATAACTCAGAACTCTAGACCTACATGGGCATCTACTAAAAATGTGTCACGACCCGTACCCAGTGTAGGGGCACGAAAAGTGGACACGTCCAGCATATGCCGCAGTATCGGCGGTAGAATGCTGTCCTAGGTCACATATATCTAACACAGTATAAATGAACCTTTACAAGATATACTCTCCAATTGGCAGACAATACAGAAGGTATGACTCAATCATAATCCTAAGATGGAAATAGTACGATAAGAGAGATAAAATCTCAAAAGAGAAGATACAAACAGAATGAAATAAGTTTAAGTGTCTAAATGACACAACATCTCAACATCCACATAATATAACTCAGATGTCAAATACAAATAACGTAATAAAATAAGATAAACTACCTAGTTATCTAGCCTAAGCAATAAAGGTGATGTTTTTAGCTAGAGTTGGATCCTCCTGTGGGTCCAACTCAAAGGTGTCGCCTAGATGGGCTCTATAGTAAGGCATAACTCCTCAGTATCATCTGTAATATTTTCAACAGGTCCAGTCAGAACATGAACAAATACATATCTCTCACACAGTTCATATCATGCAGAAAATATAAAACAAGCAATAGAATAAGATACATGAAACGCTATAAGAAATATACATGAAAGGTAAGAGAGAGATCTGATAAACTACAAATATATATATATAGAGTAAGAACTGTAAGTGACTAAATGATTTAGAGCACAAGATGGTTATGTAATCAGCTTGGTGTTGTACACGACTAAGTTACAGAGTTTGTGCATGAGTAAACCAATAGGAATAATCACATAACCACTTCTACTCCCCCGTCCCCAATCAATACACAAGGATCCATTCAAGTTATGTTACGTACACGATGATTAGTTTGCACAAGAAGATCATGTGAGCACACGAGAGTACATGACAGTACACGAATATCACGAATACAAGGAGTACACGATGCTCATGATAAAGTACGCGAACATGAAATACCCAATGTATCCGCTGAGGAGATAACATCGCATGAAAAGATCCATATAGTACTAATCCGTGATAACAAGTGTCAGCATCAAGTAAAGTAGTCTAGAGCAAGAATATAAGTCCTAGCAAGTATGAAACGATCATAGAATGTACTCGCCTGATATCCTGAACGCCTGATAAGAATAGATGTTTGTACAGGAGTAACTAAGTCCAATTTAGAGCAACACAGTTTACAATGTATCCAAGAAGGTAATAATAAAGTTTACAATGCATTCCAAATGATTCTAGGTCATCCTACGTAAAAGTCAACTTTTGGCCAACTTTGGTCAACAATCTAGTCAAACTAGGCCAACTCTAGTCAAACTAGTCAGCTAGTCTAGGGCTTAGCCAAACCCAAGTCTAGTAGACCAATTAGGCCTATCTAGTCAATATCTAAGGTCAAATAGTCTTATGACTCCTATGTATGTATATGCCATATGTATATATATACATAGCCAAGCAATATATAGAACATAGCCTATACATAAGCTATATACATAAGTCTATATACAATACCTATATAACATAGGTAACACCATATATATATACATGAATACACTTACATACATATTATATATTCATAGCATACATATATACATACCATATATATATATATATATATATATATATGGTGTTGCCCTAGTACGCCGTGTCCCTAGATCTTAACAGTTCTCATCCGGTGGCTCCGGCTTGGCCTTTGACCGGGCCGACGTTATCATGGCCAAGTCCTTTGCAGCTGTTCTTGCATGACGGGTTGAAGATCCTCCTCGTTTGCTTCCGAGAATGACTTCTTCGTTTAAGGGAGCCCCAGCAATTTCTTTTACTGATGAAGAAGAACAAACCCTTTCCAGCCCCCTCCGGTTCGCTCTCATTGGAAAGTTCTCGCATTACAAACCATCGATTGAGGTGATCCGTAAAGCTTTATCTGGATTTCAATTCCAGGGTTCTATTAAGGCCGGTGTTATTGACAGGAAGCATATCCTCATTCGTCCTTCTGTTGAAGAAGACTATCTTCGCCTGCGCTCTAAAGACACTTGGTTTGTTTCGAAAGCACTGATGCAGATTTTTAAGTGGGAAGCAGATTTCTCACCATCATATGAATCATCCCTCATGCCAGTATGGGTTGATCTTCCTGATTTACCACATCACCTATATGACAAGGAGGCGCTCTTTGCTATTACTTCTGTGATTGGAACACCACTGAAGATTGACAAAGCCACGTCTGAACTTTCCCGACCAAGTAGAGCCAGGGTTTTTGTCAAAATCGATACAAGTAAGCCTCTTCATCACCGCATTCGAATCAATCTGCCTCGTGGTAGAATTTTTTGGCAAAATTTGGAGTATGAATACACACCTCTTTATTGCTCACACTGTCACCATCAAGGGCATGTTGTTAATCATTGTAAACTAAAGAATAAAGGGAAAGAAGTAGTGCACGATGATCCAATTGTTGAGAAGGCTCAATCGGAAAAGGACACGCATCGTCCTCATGATAACTTGGTTGTTACTCATATACTGCAGTGTCCCAATGAAGGGAACTTACAAATTAATAACGGGGAACAGGGTGTTAACCCACCTTCCGAGGCCACCATTACTGCAGAAAAAACAAATTTCATTGTAGCAGATGAGCCTTTAATACATTCTATCGCACCAGACCCAACTGAACAAACCGTTGTCAACGCTCCAGGCCCGAGAACAGAGAAGAATACTTCACTTCAGCATGTCTCATCGGAGGAGACTGAGAAGGAACCGGCAGCTATTGAAGCTGTACAAATGGCTACTACTGATGATGAGTTAGTTGGTAATCCACCTGCCGAAGGAGAAACTGATCAATTGGAGGAAGGAGAAGTTCGTGATCCTCTGATTAGCTGGGCTGATGAAGTCGAGAGAGAGGACACTCAGATGGAGGACAGAGGCAGTCAAGAAGACAGTCGGATTCCAGGAGGAGACTCTCAAGCCGAGAAATCAACAGTCCAAAGGAGGAAGAAATCCAAGAAGGAGATCGTGCCTTCCGATCGTGTTACTCGTTAGCAAGCAAACTCACAATCCTCAAGTAAATTCCAATCCATTAATGTTTAACATATTATTATGGAATGTGAGGGGTGTCGCAAGTAAGATGACTATTAAAAGAATCAAACTTCTAGTGAGGATGCACAAAGTTGTGTTTCTTGCCATCATCGAGCCTAAGGTTGATGCTATTTAGCTAGACTATTATAAGATTAAGCTTGGATTCTCTATAGCTTTTTCTAATGATCGTGGCAATATATGGGTGTGTAGAAGCATGGAAAAGAATAATGAAAGATCCATGCGGCTAAGGATCCCCATGCGGTTGAGAGAGCACATGCGGCTCAGGGATCCATGCGGCTCAAGCGTTTATGCGGCTCGAATAGTTCCATGCGGCTCAGAGAGGAGCCACGTGGCCCTCAACAGCTCTTCCCTTTGTCTTCTACTGCATTTAATGCCTTGACGGCTGACAGCTCTGACCAATGACAGAAAGATGCAATAATGACTCTGCCATAATGGCAGACTCCTAGGGAAACGAAGGATATCTCTGACACAATCCCCCGAAACCCAGAAACCTTCATGTGTCCTTGACACGTGGATAGTCGCATGCAGCTCAGACAGAGACCACCCCATGCGGTTTAGGCCGAAGTTATCCTATGCGGCTCAAGCAGAGTCTACCCCATACGGCTCACGAGGACTATCTCCATGCGGCTCACGAAGAAGGCACCCATCATGCGGTCACTTACACTCATGCGGCTCAGATCATCACCATGCGGTTTAAATGTTCAGGAGCCACTCCCAAGCAGCCATGACACGTGGCCAGCCTTATGCGGCTCAATAGGGAGCAGTCCTCATGCGGCTCAGACTTTCTAAGTGGCTCGCGGTTAAGACATGTGGCATGATAATGGGACACGTGGCATTAAATCGACTGAAATCCATCAACAAATCCCAATAAAATATTGGGATCAAATCAGATCATTTGCAATCAAGCAAATCAATGACACGTGGCTGGAAATCCAAGATTGGCATAACAAATCATGAGGATTTATGTCAATCATCATTATTTGCCCACAAAAATTTAATGCAATCACATTAATTGCTCAAATCTATTACGAGCGGCCCAGATTCATTGATCTTTAACCGTCGACTTTTGAGAAGGGCAATCATTGTAAACCCTAATGATGCCCCCCACTCTTATAAATAGTAAGGTGCAATTCCCTTGCAACACACACACACATAGAGGAGAGAGACAGACATAGACAAGCAGAGAGCAGAGAGCGGAGAGAAAGAGAGCACACCTGTAAAACCCCTAAATTTCTACTATTTTTTTATCGATTTTGGTACTGATTTAAATTTTTTGTATATTGTACATCGCGTAGTTGCATTGTATGTCGCGCACAAAATTTTGTTTTTCGTAATTGCTCGACTAGTACGACTATGTACGAGCGTACATATTTTTGAAAAATATTTTTTTCTATTTTTATAGTTTCAAAATAATATAGATAATAATTATTTTTAGCTATCGTACCTAAATTTTCAAGTTTATGATTTTAATTATGAAAAGCCTTTCATTTATATAGATATAATAATAAATAATTTTCCTATAAAATGGTATATTAGAAAAGTATATTTATGCAAATATTATTTGGACATACATATATATTTCGTAATTATTTACTAGTTTATTTTTAAATAATAATGTATTTTTTAAAATTATTATTATTAGTATTTTGGAAAAATATATTTTGAAATTATTGTGGCGATTTAAATCTTGATTTGATTTTATGGATTTATTTAAATAGTTAAATTAATATATATTTGAAATTTGATTGATTTTAAACTAAAGAATGGAATTTAATTAGATTTAAATTGATTTAGATTTGGATTAAAATTTATTGAATTTGATTTAAAATAAATAGAGGAATTATCTAAAGGGATTTGCAACTATCATAATCCTTATCTAAATAGTAGCTTCCACCTCCTATATAAGGAGAGACTCATTATTCTCTATTTCATTAATTTTCTCCACCTACAAATGTGTTTGTGCATCGTGTCCGTGCACATCAAGCCATATCCATTCACTTCTTCTATTTTTTATCCAAATTGATTAATGTTCTCATTTAAGAAATTATCTTTTCCCTTCCATCTATTTTCTCTTATCACAAATTCTTACTATCATTTTACCGATCAACCAAGTCCGTCTATCCTATTAGTCCTTAAATTTCGAGTACGAAAATTTTCAAAGGTGGGTAGATTTGTAACTCATCTTCCCAAAATTATTATTTTTTTAAATTATATCTATATATTTTAATTTCTTGTTTAAAAGTAATTTTTGTCAAAATTTTGTAAAAGATATTTTGTGATTACTTTTGTTATCAAAAACTAGTTTTAAATTAATGGTTTGAAATAATGTTTCTAAAAAAAATGTTCTCAAATTTTTTATTTGAAATATAAAATATGTTTTTATTATTTTTGGTCTTCTAAAAATTGGTTTTAAAAAAAATTTAGCGATAAAAGGTTTTTTTTTGTCTATTTATTTTTAAATAACGATTTGGATTTATAAAAGTAAGTTTTATAATATTTAATGACATCGAGTATTATTTTGATATGTTAATTAGTTATTTGATTATATTTGAATTTATTTAAATTATCTTGATGGTTATCAACTATACTTTAAATTATGTTGATAATTTAAATATTGTTTAAAATACTTACGATGACTAATTGGAGCATTATGATTTGTCTAATCTAGAATTAAAATATTATTTGATTAAATAGTTTATTTATTATTTGATTTAAATTATTTTGATAAATATTAGATATTATTTTAAAGTTATTATGTTGAGTTTGATTTGGATTTGGATTCATATGATTTGAATTATTTGATAATATAGAATAATACTTAAAGTTATTATGGTGATCATTTAAAGGATTGCAATCAAATTGATTTGATTTTTAAATAATTTATTTGATTTAAATTTATGGGAAGATTTATCCATTAGAAATTCTTATCCTATTGGAATCATATCTAGCATTAATTAGATTATTTTTTATTTAAATCAAATCCTATCTAATTTAGGAGATAAATCTGAAATAAATACCTATATAAACCCAATACATCCCCCTTCTATTAGCCATAATTCGAAATTATTTTTAGTCCAATAGAAACTCTAAAATTTGTCATTAGAATTCAGTCCCGCTTTTTAGCAGCAAGAGCAACTTGGAACGACGATATCTCCTAGCTCCGAACTCCTTTTCGCCTCCATTTTTTGTAAAGAAGCGTATCGAGATAAGGTTTCCAAAAACATATTTTAATAGACAAAATTTGTTCTGTAGATTTCTACAAAACTGTTTGAGTATCTAGTGTCCAAAAAATTAACGTGTTTCAGTATTTTTGCGATTTCGGAAGATTCCAGAAACGAAAATGCGATCCGTTTAGTTTTTCGGAAAGCTAATACGAAAACCTATACCATATACTAACTTTAGAATTTATTAAATAAATGTAATAGGTGCAGTATTAATTATAATTAGATAATAGACTATATTCAGCATCTGAAGTTGTTCCTGCACCTTTCTCTTTGTGCGCTGTTGTTGATTCGTCGCCAGGACATCATCTTACCTCACTCGGACATCAGGAAAGATACCTTGCCATTTGCTATTTAATTATTTTAGCTCATATTTCATGCATGTTCATTATTTTCTTTATACAAAATAAACTGTTATACATGGCATAACCTGTTAGAACTTAATGTTCATTTATATTTTCTGCTATGTATTATTTTTCTTACACATTAAACCTAGATTTAAGGGACCACCTTGTGTGTTGCATACATAGGCCTTGACACATTTATACCACGTTGTTGTGAGTCACATATAGGACTCGGACATGCATGATTGGCTGGCCACCAGTACGTATAAGCCGTGCGTTAGAAAATAACTGCTAATAGAATTGCATGCTAGAAGACTTGGCAGTTATAAGTTGGCATTGGGCGGGGAGAACATGATTGGAAGTTGACTACCACCCTATCTATCGTAGACTCGCTCGCTACTGAGGAACGATAGGTAGACTATATGCTATAGACTCGCTCGGTACTGGGGAATAGTATATGGTGTTGTGACTCGCTACTGAGGTACTGTATTGGTATTTCTTGACTTGATCGGGTAGTCATACGACCATGTACTGTTCTTAAAACTGCATTCACTTAGAACGGTAGGCTACCCTTATCCGTTAGGTACGAGTACTCTTGGTTGGGTACTTGTATCTGACTGTGGCTTGGGACAATAACTTGTCGCGGATTAGTTCATCACATCTTGTCCTTGTTTGGTTGTAGGTATGACTTACTACTTCGATGAGAAGGTATTGAACCTTGTTGGGGTCCAGATACCATATTGGATTTTTAGCAAGGAAAGATACGCCACCGTGAATTAGTTTACCATCTCCTGTCCTTGTTTGGTTGGGGGGATGGTACGCTCGTTCAATAGGTACGTATTGGACCATGTTATAATTCAATTGACTTATTTATTTGAGCAATATTTATTCAGTTTATATGGCATGATATTATGTGTCTTGTTACGTCCATCTGAGGACCTGGTTATCTCTCCAGGTGTGTGTGCTATTGTCTTTCGCAGGTGTTCTAGCTCTAGCCGTGATCTTCGCTATTTCTTCGAGGATGATTGCACTTGGATCGTCTTCGCTCCGCTCGCCAAATTCATTTTTTTCTTATGTATTTTTTTACTTGTTGGTAGTAGATTTGTCTCCGCCCAACATATTGTATCGAGACAATTTCATAGATGATTATATGATATCTTTTATTCATTTATTTTGTGTGGATGAGATTAGTTATGGTTCTACTGTATTTTACAGCTTATGTATTCATACGAGGTTTCCATATATTAGAGTGTACTTCGTATAAATATAGCTGGCATGTCTACGTTCCTAGTCCTACGTATTTTGGGACAGGAGCGTTACATGTTTTTGTGGTAGCCCATGCAGGTCAAGATAAATTGTTTGGTTACTTTACCGTACCAAGCAAGCCTGTGTATAGGATTAGAAGTCTAGGATCTCATCCACATACTTGACCTCTTTCCTCGATTCCATATTCGACCGAGTCATCGATTGCATCTTGCTTGATTCCTTCTATCATTATTCTTATCTTCACTTCGTGCTTACTAGAGATTGACCCTACTAGTTAGATGTCCCAAATACCCTTAGCTTAATTCTTTAAGTTGGGTAGAATACCCCACGATCTGACACACCCTTGACCATTAAGGGAATACAAATAGTATTATCTAGACCATAGAGACTAGAGGAATTTAACCCATTTGGTCAACCAAGTCTTGGTCAATAAAATCGTAGAATGATAGTATAGGAATAAACAAGACTTAGATTCTTATGACTCTTAGACTATTCATAATTGTTCTTTATTTCAATCTTAATCTCGTGCCTATATTTTTACTATCTAGACTAATGATGCTAATGTAGCCTAGTTTTTGCATGCTCAATTCTTTATCAAGCTTGTTTATGACGTATGTTATTGGAGGCCTCCACTAACATAGTGTCAACTCAAAACCGATGCATGATGGTCTGATCAACCTAGTACACTTTGATTCGCTTTTATCTATCGTTCTACGTGGATGGGGACATAGCTAAACTTGTCCTCTAGAGTCCCATCTGCGACTGCCTTGGCAACTCCTTTTGAATCATTTGGTCGCCTTTGAACCACGTATTCGTATTCGATAATACCTCCTTCGAACTCTATATTGCTTTCGCCTTAACCTATTTTAGAAGGACGAAGACGTTGTGCTAGAACTTCCTCTAGCTGTCCTATCACTTATGACCATTACCACTCAATGTAACTATATCTTTGTGTTAAACTACTCGTCCCTTCCTTTGACCCTATATCTACTATCGCGACTTCCTAACCGTTTGGAAACCTTAGAATGATTCTAGTCTCTTAATCATATCCTCAACCTAGACTACGACCATATAATCTTCTTTAAGAAGCCATATCTCCAAGTCATTAATCATTTTATCTTAATCTACTCCATTCCTCACTAGGCTTCCTTCGTGTTTCCTCTTGAACCTAATTTGCTTACTAATTAGTGACCTTCATTCTTTATCCATAATTCTATCCGTAATAATGTTTTTATGACCTAAGCTACGACCCACTAAATGCATGTTTTATTGAACGTTGTGAACGATTGTTCCTCACCGATACCCCTCGTGTCTTTTCACCCCCTACAAATTCTTAATTTCGAGGACGAAATTCTTTTAAGTTGGGTAGGATGTAAAACTCCTAAATTTCTACTATTTTTTTATCGATTTTGGTACTGATTTAAATTTTTTGTATATTGTACATCGCGTAGTTGCATTGTACGTCGCGCGCAAAATTTTGTTTTTCGTAATTGCTCGACTAGTACGACTATGTGCGAGCGTACATATTTTTGAAAAATATTTTTTTTCTATTTTTATAGTTTTGAAATAATATAGATAATAATTATTTTTAGCTATCGTACCTAAATTTTCAAGTTTATGATTTTAATTATGAAAAGCCTTTCATTTATATAGATATATTAATATATAATTTTCCTATAAAATGGTATATTAGAAAAGTATATTTATGTAAATATTATTTGGACATACATATATATTTCGTAATTATTTATTAGTTTATTTTTAAATAATAATATAATTTTCAAAATTATTATTATTAGTATTTTTAAAAAATATATTTTGAAATTATTGTGGCGATTTAAATCTTGATTTAATTTTATGGATTTATTTAAATAGTTAAATTAATATATATTTGAAATTTGATTGATTTTAAACTAAAGGATGGAATTTAATTACATTTAAATTGATTTAGATTTGGATTAAAATTTATTAAATTTGATTTAAAATAAATAGAGGAATTATCTAAAGGGATTTGCAACTATCATAATCCTTATCTAAATAGTAGCTTCCACCTCCTATATAAGGAGAGACTCATTATTCTCTATTTTATTAATTTTCTCCACCTACAAATGTGTTTGTGCATCGTGTCCGTGCACATCAAGCCATATCCATTCACTTCTTCTATTTTTTTTTATCCAAATTGATTAATGTTCTCTTTTAAGAAATTCTCTTTTCCCTTCCATCTATTTTCTCTTATCACAAATTTTTACTATTCTTTTACCGATCAACCAAGTCCGTCTATCATAGTAGTCCTTAAATTTCGAGTACGAAAATTTTCAAAGGTGGGTAGATTTGTAACCCATCTTCCCAAAATTATTATTTTTTAAATTATATCTATATATTTTAATTTCGTGTTTAAAAGTAATTTTTGTAGAAATTTTGTAAAAGATATTTTGTGATTACTTTTGTTATCAAAAACTAGTTTTAAATTAATGGTTTGAAATAATGTTTCTAAAAAAAATGTTCTCGAATTTTTATTTGAAATATAAAATATGTTTTTATTATTTTTGGTCTTCTAAAAATTGGTTTTAAAAAAAAATTTAGCGATAAAAGGTTTTTTTTTGTCTATTTATTTTAAAATAACGATTTGGATTTATAAAAGTAAGTTTTATAATATTTAATGACATCGAGTATTATTTTGATATGTTAATCAGTTATTTGATTATATTTGAATTTATTTAAATTATCTTGATGGTTATCAACTATACTTTAAATTATGTTGATAATTTAAATATTGTTTAAAATACTTACGATGACTAATTGGAGCATTACGATTTGTCTAATCTAGATTTGAAATATTATTTGATTAAATAATTTATTTATTATTTGACTTTAATTATTTTGATAAATATTAGATATTATTTTAAAGTTATTATGTTGAGTTTGATTTGGATTTGGATTCATATGATTTGAATTATTTGATAATATAGAATAATACTTAAAGTTATTATGGTGATCATTTAAAGGATTGCAATCAAATTGATTTGATTTTTAAATAATTTATTTGATTTAAATTTACGGGAAGATTGATCCATTAGAAATTCTTATCCTATTGGAATCATATCTAGCATTAATTAGATTATTTTTTATTTAAATCAAATCCTATCTAATTTAGGAGATAAATCTAAAATAAATGCCTATATAAACCCAATACATCCCCCTTCTATTAGCCATAATTCGAAATTATTTTTAGTCCAATAGAAACTCTAAAATTCGTCATTAGAATTCAGCCCTGCTTTTTAGCAGCAAGAGCAACTTGGAACGACGATATCTCCTAGCTCCGAACTCCTTTTCGCCTCTAGTTTTTTTTAAAGAAGCGTATCGAGGTAAGGTTTCCAAAAACATATTTTAATAGACAAAATTCGTTCTGTAGATTTCTACAAAACTGTTTGAGTATCTAGTGTCCCAAAAATAATCGTGTTTCAGTATTTTTGCGATTTCAGGAGATTCCGGAAACGAAAATGCGTTCCGTTTAGTTTTTCGGAAAGCTAATACGAAAACCTATACCATATAGTAACTTCAGAATTTATTAAATAAATGTAATAGGTGCAGTATTAATTATAATTAGATAATAGACTATTTTTAGCATCTGAAGTTGTTCCTGCACCTTTCTCTTTGTGCGCTGTTGTTGATTCGTCGCCAGGACATTATCTTACCTCACTCGGACATCAGACAAGACACCTTGCCATTTGCTGTTTAATTATTTTAGCTCATATTTCATGCATGTTCATTATTTTTTATGTAAAATAAACTGTGATACATGGCATAACCTGTTAGAACTTAATGTTCATTTATATTTTCTGCTATGTATTATTTTTCTTACACATTAAACCTAGATTTAAGGGACCACCTTGTGTGTTGTATACATAGGCCTTGACACATTTATACCACGTTGTTGTGAGTCACATATAGGACTCGGACATGTGTGATTGGCTGGCCACCAGTACGTATGAGCCGTGCGTTAGGAAATAATTGCTAATAGAATTGCATGCTAGAAGACTTAGCAGTTATGAGTTGGCATTGGGCGGGGAGAACATGATTGGAAGTTGACTACCACCCTATCCATCGTAGACTCGCTCGCTACTGAGGAATGATAGGTAGACTATATGCTATAGACTCGCTCGGTACTGAGGAATAGTATATGGTGTTGTGACTCGCTACTGAGGTACTGTATTGGTATTTTCTTGGCTTGACCGGGTAGTCATGCGACCATGAACTGTTCTTAAAACTGCATTCACTTAGAACGGTAGGCTACCCTTATCCGTTAGGTAAGAGTACTCTTGGTTTGGGTACTTGTATCTGACTGTGGCTTGGGACAATAACTTGTCGCAGATTAGTTCGTCACATCTTGTCCTTGTTTGGTTGTAGGTATGACTTACTACTTCGATGAGAAGGTATTGAACCTTGTTGGGGTCCGAATACCATATTGGATTCTTAGCATGGAAAGATACGCCACCGTGAATTAGTTTACCATCTCCTGTCCTTGTTTGGTTGGGGGGATGGTACGCTCGTTCAATAGGTGCGTATTGGACCATGTTTTAATTCAATTGACTTATTTATTTGAGCAATATTTATTCAGTTTATATGGCATGATATTATGTGTCTTGTTACGTCCCTCTGAGGACCTGGTTATCTCTCCAGGTGTGTGTGCTATTATCTTTCGCAGGTGTTCTAGCTCTAGCCGTGATCTTCGCTATTTCTTCGAGGATGATTGCACTTGGATCGTCTTCGCTTCGCTCGCCAAATTTATTTCTTTTCTTATGTATTTTTTTACTTGTTGGTAGTAGATTTGTCTCCGCCCAACATATTGTATCGAGACAATTTTATAGATGATTATATGATATCTTTTATTCATTTATTTTGTGTGGATGAGATTAGTTATGGTTCTACTGCATTTTACAGCATATGTATTCATACGAGGTTTCCATATATTGGAGTGTACTTCGTATAAATACAGCTGGCATGTCTACGTTCCTAGTCCTACGTATTTTGGGAGATGGGCATTACAACACCCCCCTCGGATCTAGAGAGAATAAGGAGAGCATTTCCTCATCAACGCCAAGCAGTTCTTCTACAGAGCCAAGGCTGCACCCGATCGTCCAAGAAGTAAGACAGAGCTGTCGTCGCTTTTCCGAGCCTCTACCGTCACCCTCCAGAATCTAAAATAAACAATTGTACTTAGATTGCTGTACCTAGATTTTCGTCCCTAGGCTTTCTTTGTACAAACGAGTTTGTATTGTGAGTCTAAGTTCAGTCCTCCGATAATTGTTCTGTTCTTTTATAATCAATGGCAAACACGATGGCGACTCTGCTGGGGACAAACTTCCCCACGGCTGAGGAGTTGGTGACGCAATCGGATGCAGCCAAACTTGCCTCCATGCAACAGAAGATGGTCGTCCGCTTCGACCAACAGGCGTTTGAAGAAATGCTCTCTGAGGGAAGCGCTGGCCCGGTCTAGAAGCGAACCCGCACAAAGAAAGCTCGCAGCGAGTGGAGGCCAAAGTCATTTGCTCCTCCCCATGCTCTGGACGGAGTACTCTCTACTGCCCAAGATGGCGAAGGCGACTCTCGTGCGGCCCTACTTCAAGCCATAGAGGACTCTGCTGTCCCCAAGTCCGGCAGAGGAAAACACTACGATGCTGGACTTACAGGGGCAAAGAGCGATTCTATGTGCTCAGGAAAAAATCGAACAAGGGCACTAGCCGCAGAATGAAGACTCATGCGGCCAAGATTGCCAGCCGCAGGCATGATGACCATGCGGCTGAGACTGCTAGCCAAATGCCTAATACTCATGCGGTCATAATTTCCAGCCGCATGGAGAACACTCATGCTGCCAGGATTTCCAGCCACATGGAGGAGACCTATGCGGCTATGCCTGTCAGCCGCATGAAGATTATTTCCAGCCGCATGATGCCTACTCCACGCGGCTCTGTCTTCGACCGCCTCTCCTATGGTCCTGATCTCTTGTGCTCCCAAGAAGACATTTCTTACTCTCTCCAGCACCAACTAGACTCTTCCTACTATGTGCCCTCACGCACTAGAGTGAAGAAGTCTAGGGCAGCACGAGCTTGGCAAGCTCGGTCCGCTGATCCGACCTCTGACTATCCGAGCGTCCCACATACTGTTATGCGGGCCTCTGATGGGAAGTTGTACAGAACCACTCGAGTCCAGCCCCCGGCGGCAAACGGTCAGAGAGGTTCCCAAAAGTATCCCAAAATCCAGTAAGCAAATATGGTCGATCCGGACACATCTGACTTGCGTGAGGTTATCCTCCACAAACGCAAGGAAAGAGAAGGTGCCTCAGGGTGCAAAGATTCCTCCTACGGACGTCACTACACCCAAGTCATCGTCAACTGCTGTTGCAACAATACGACAATACGAGAAGACCGGCAGTCCGTCTTCCAAAGAATACAACAGCCGAGCTCAGAGGATGAGGCGCCACCCGTCGTCTCTTGCAACTCTACTCAGAAAATCCCCGTCGACGGGAGAGGGAAGAAGATAAACGTTTCCAGCCTGAAGATTTCAACCACTATGACTAAGAGACTATCGTCTAAACGGGTGCCCACCACTGGAGTTTTCCAAGGTACCCGTTCAAAGCCGAAATCTGCTACAGTGGGAGATTCATCTTCCACACTACTGGAGGTTACTGGGACTGGGGGTAGCACTCCTCAGAACATCCACGATAATCCGATGTTCCAAGGAGATGAGCCCGAGGAAACAACTCTCCCATCAGATTCAACAAGGGCCGACGTCCACGACTCCCAAGATGAAGCAAACTCTGAAGCTGGGGGTACTATCTTTTCTGAGTCTGAACCAGAGGAGAACATTTCCACATACCCCGATGACTTCTCGCTACAGGGGTATGATTCGGAGGGCACGTCCTCCACTGTTCCTTCCATATCTCCTCATGTAAAGACGGTGTTCATGACAGACAGCAACCAAGCTGGTTCCAGTGATCGCCAATGGATCGATACTTTGAAGGCCATACTGTATGCCTTGGTCAAGTCTGTAGACGAGATCAAAGCGGCCCTTCCAACTCTCCAAGGAGGGACGGCTGGCCAAACAAGCGCGGGTCCCGCGGTCAATGCAGACTCGAACTCAGCGACAGCAAACCCGGACAATAATCCTCCATAAATGATGGCCTCCACCACTGTGGATGTCACGCCCCAGAACCAGAATACTGGAGAGCGGGGGCAGACATAGCCAGCTACGTATATTGAAATAGAATACATCTCAACTATACGGTCACGGCTGTCTAGACATGAGGGTTTACTACAAGCCAGCAGTCTCTTAAGGTCAAGCCTATTGTCTCAATCTCAAGCAATTAACAGAGTTACAAGATATTAGAGCATCAAATATATATATATAAGGCGTCCCAAATATTACATATTGGATGATCATGAAGCTAGTCGTACAAAATGATGGGACTAGCAAGAGTTCAGTCATACATGATCAACCCAAGGATTTGTTAATCATGTTTACAGCCCGTAGGCAGACAGTAAGTAAATATGCATCGAGCTAACAGGTGCTCGTCGGCTAAACGCCTCAAAAGAATAATTTACATATAAGTGGGTAAAACAAAAAGGAAAACCCAATCTTGGCCCGGGTTCCGTCTAGTTGTCACCATTGGGCTGGAAGCATGGTAGATCCTCGGGAGCTGCTCCGAAATCTGGCCACACAAAACCAGCTGGGTCAAACCCCAGAAAGAGCAAGGGCCACAAAGGAGGCCACAAATAAGAACAAAAGCCAGCATATCAGAACATAAGAATGAAAGAAGTACAAGTAGTAAAGTACACAGAGCAATAAACGACTAGGGACGTGGAACCATTCCGGGAGCCAGGTTACAATCCTTAAACCAAACAAGGACCGGGATTGTACCCCTTCGTCTGAATAGCTCACTGTCTCTACCCATTTATCGTTAGAGGTAAGTAAAACAATCATGATCAAGAGTTCCAGGTACAGGGGCTAGACAAGACTTAGACAAGGCTGGACATCATGCATTCACAAGCTGCCAAGCAATTACTACGGCTTACTACTTTAACTAACTAGGGTTATCACAAGCCTTAATTACTAACAAGATGCAAGTGAGAAACTCCCAGTCCCAAGCCCTGCAGACTATCCAGTTATCCTTCCGCAGGTTTGAGAGTTATAGGTGGGTACATTGCCCGGGAGACAAATGTACCCTTAGGTGACTTAGAGGGTGCAACACATGACAGTGTGCTGGAAATGTGCTCTACTCGTCGGCAAGCTACAAGTCCATTTAAGCGCCCAGATAACGAGATTGCCTGTGACTGGGAATTCTCCATGTTCTAGTTTGGTCTAATAATTAGCCTAATCCAATTTAGCGTGAGTCCCTGGCCGTGGTACCCAGGAAGTCAGGTCCTAGACATGATGCAAGACAAGACAAGTGGATTGTACAAGCAAGCAAGCAGGAACACCCACGGTGTCAAGTTGATTATACGAGTCAAGTTACAAGTTACAAGTCAAGTCAGGAGTGCGCCGCCACGGGCCACTATCAAGTCAGGTTGGTCATGTCAGGAGTGCACCACTACGGGTCACTGTCATGTTATGCTAGTTCCTTGTCATACCAGGCCATGTACAATAGTCATTCCAAGTATATTAAGTAAAATCAAGTTCATGACCTAATAAAATACCAATATATATATAGGACTATAGAAGAGCCAAGCTTAAAGAAATAAAACTAAAACTCTAAGAGCCAATGGTTTGCGCAAGGGATCAGGGGTTAGATTGTGTAGGGTGTCAGTTGTGCAGGGTGCCAAGTGCGCAGGGACAGATGGCGCATGGATGGATTGCACAGAAGGTAGACTGCGCAGGAGTTGGTTACGCAGAGATGGATTGCGCATAGGTGGATTGCGCATGAGTCAGGTTGCGCAGGGGCCAACTGCGCAGGGGTTGGTGCGCCAAGGGAGATGCGCGGTCCAGCCCAAGAGGCCGGGCGCAATCGGCTATGCGCAATGAAGGCGCTGGCCGAGAAGGAAGGTGCGCAGTTCACCAAAGGGTGAGCTGCGCAATCGGCCTTGCGCTAAAGAGCGCAGGCCGAGAGGGCTGCTTCTCCAACCCGAGAAGAACTCCAAGAACTTCAAAACTTCAATTCTTCATAACTTGATCAAATCAAAACCAAATCTAGATTTTCAAAGTTCTAACTTGAGTAAAATCGAATTCTCTTCCACATGGAAGCATCAAAATATGCAAAAATTAAAGTTTAATAGATCAAAACCAAGGAATTCCGAAAATAATCAAAACTTAGATCTAGAACAATGGAGACTCCAAATCACAAAATTTCAAGTTCTAATGTTGATCTACATGTCCTAATCTATCAAATGGACAAATAAAATTGGGTGCTTATTTGTTGGCAAGGTACACTTGCCTATGGGTTGGGGAGTTGTGTGTGGAGGAAGGAGAAGAAGAAAATTAATGGAGAGTAAAGAGGAGAGAGAAAGTTTGGTGGAGATATAATGAGGGTGGTTGTGTTGTGTTGAGGGTAGAGTGTAGGTTAAAGTGTTCCACTCATGATGAACCAAACCAAACCAACTTCCACAAAATAAAACCAAGCCATGGTCCAAAACCCATTTACGAGAAACCAAAATCCGCAAGTCGAGAAAATAAAAATACGT
The DNA here is from genome assembly GCA_029216955.1 of Iris pallida. Taxonomy (NCBI): domain Eukaryota; kingdom Viridiplantae; phylum Streptophyta; class Magnoliopsida; order Asparagales; family Iridaceae; genus Iris; species Iris pallida. The sequence continues at coordinate 4,082,523 of JANAVB010036018.1, forward strand.
GCCAAAATCAAATACGAGCATAAATACGTAATACAGGAAATGGGGGTGACAACTCTACCCACCTTCAAAGAATTCCGTCCTCGGAATTTAATCAAGGAGCTAGAGATTGGCACGACAAGCTATACTAAGCACAGACAAGCTACGTTAAGCAGTTCAATCATACAATCATACAATGCAAGCAAGGAAAGGGAAAGCGTAAGGCATAAGAAAGACATTATACCTCACGAGTCAAACAGGTAGGGATATCGCGATCGGATGTCGTCCTCACGCTCCCACGTCGACTCACCTAGAGAGTGATGACCCCAAGCAACACGAACTAAGTTAATAGTCTTGTTCTTGAGCGTCTTTTCCCTCCGGTCCAAAATAGACACGGGCCTCTCCTCATACGAAAGGTTGGTACCAACAACCAATTCCGAATGATCTAGGATGTGGCTCGAGTCCGGGATGTACCGTCGTAATTGGGACACATAGAATACATCATGTACCTCACATAGCGACGGCGGAAGAGCGAGACGATAGGACACATCGTCTACTCGCTCCAGAATATCAAACGGCCCTATATACCTAGGACTAAGCTTTCTCCGTACGCCAAAATGAATGACACCGCGGGTAGGCGAGATCCTAAGGAATATATGGTCGCCGACGGCAAATTCTAAGGGACGCCGATGAGCATCAGCCCAATGGCGCTGGCGGTCCTGAGCAACTCGGAGGTGATCTCTGACTTTCCTGACCACTTCAACCGTCTGAGAAATCAGTTCTGGACCGAGCATCTGCCTCTCTCCGACATCGTCCCATGCTAACGGAGATCTGCACTTCCTGCCATACAGAGCCTCGAAGGGTGCCATCTGGATACTGGCCTGGAAACTATTGTTGTACGAGAATTCTACCAGGTGCAGGTGATCCTCCCACGAACCACCGAAGTCAAGGGTACATGACCGCAACATATCTTCGAGAGTTTGTATAGTACGCTCTGACTGCCCATCTGTCTGCGGATGATACGCTGAGCTGAACTTGAGACGAGTCCCCAAACTTTGATGAAGATTGTGCCAGAAGTGCGATGTGAATCTCGTATCCCTGTCTGATACTATGCTGACTGGCACTCCGTGAAGTCGGACGATCTGCCTGAGATACATCTCTGCTAGCTGCACCGTCGACTGTCCAACTCTAAATGGAAGAAAGTGTCCCACCTTGGTAAGCCTGTCCACAATGACCCAAATAGCATCTCTGCCTGCCGGAGATCTGGGTAACCCAGTCACGAAATCCATGGTTATGTGTTCCCATTTCCATTCTGGGATCGGTAAAGGTTGAAGAAGTCCAGCTGGCCTCTGATGTTCAGCCTTGACCTGTTGGCAAACCAAACATCGAGAGACATACCGAGCTATCTCCCTCTTCATACCATTCCACCAAAAGTGCTGACGAATATCTCGGTACATCTTCGTACTGCCTGGGTGGATGGAATACTGCGAACTGTGAGCCTCTGCCATGACTTCCTGTCTGATATCTCTACTGGGTACACAAAGACGTATGTCGTGTCGAAGTGTACCATCCTCATGAATACATAACTCTGGCCTTCTCCCTGCCTCGCACTCTGCTCTGAGCCGCTGAATCTTGGAATCTGTTAACTGTGCTGTCCGGATCCTCTCAACTATGGTGGACTGAATCTGTAGGATGGCCATCAAGGCCACATTGGAAGGAAGAATCACTTCAATTCCCATCTTCTGAAGATCCGCCAATAGCTCTGGTTGCGCCGTCAGGAAATAAACTCCGGCTCTCCTGCTCAATGCATCTGCTACTATGTTGGCCTTCCCTGGGTGATACTGCAAGTCCACATCATAGTCCACAAGTAGCTCGAGCCATTTTCTCTGCCGCATATTAAGATCCTTCTGGGTGAAGACATACTTCAGGCTCTTATGATCAGTAAATATCTCCACTCTGTCTCCGTACAAGTAGTGCCTCCACAACTTAAGTGCAAACACTACTGCTGTTAGCTCCAAGTCGTGGGTCGGATAATTCTTCTCATGATCACGGAGTTGACGTGACGCATAAGCAATTACCTTCCCATACTGCATCAAAACACATCCCAATCCTCTGCCTGAAGCGTCGCAATAAACTGTGAATCCTCCGGTCCCATCTGGAAGGGTGAGAATGGAAGCCGTTATCAAACCTCGCTTCAACTTCTCAAATGATTCCTGACATTTTGCGGTCCAAATGAACGGCACATCCTTGCGGGTCAACTGGGTCATCGGTGCTAAAATCCTTGCAAAATCAGAGACGAACCGCCGGTAGTAGCCGGCCAATCCAAGAAAGCTGCAAACTTCTGCCACTGAGCTGGGCACTGGCCATGACTCGATAGCCACAATCTTCTGGGGATCCACTTCCACTCCTCCTCTGGGAATGATGTGACCCAAGTAAGAAATGCGATCGAGCCAGAACTCGCATTTACTGAACTTGGCGTACAACTGGTGCTCTCTGAGAATCTGGAGGACAATTCTGAGATGCTGCTCATGCTCTGCTTCACTCTTGCTATAGACCAGGATGTCATCAAGGAACACTATCACAAACTGATCCAAGTAAGGCATGAAGATACGGTTCATGAGGTCCATGAACACTGCCGGCGCATTGGTCGCTCCAAAGGGCATAACTAGAAACTTCCAATGCCCGTACCTAGATCTGAACGCCGTCTTCGGGATGTCCTGCTCTCTGACTTTGATCTGGTGGTATCCTGACCGCAAGTCTATCTTCGAGAAAACTGAAGCCCCCTTGAGTTGATCAAACAAGTCATCTATCCTTGGAAGAGGGTATCTGTTCTTGATTGTCACTGAGTTTAAGGTACGATAATCAACACATAGCCTGGACGTACCATCCTTCTTTTTCACAAGAAGCATCGGGGCTCCCCAAGGCGATCCACTAGCACGAATGAATCCCTTGGTTCTGAGTTCTTCAATCATCTTATACAAAATCTCCAACTCTGAAGGCGCCATTCTGTAGACTCGCTCTGATACTGGTGCTGTCCCAGAAATCAAGTCGATGGTGAACTCGATCTCTCGCTCTGGTGGCATCCCTGGAAGTTCCTCTGGGAAGACATCTGGAAACTCTTCAACTATTCGGGGCAACTGCACTGCTGCTACTGCCATCCGCAATACTGGAGGAGATGGCTCTACGGCGCCTCTGGAAAATGAAAACTCTGGCTCTCCGGGAATACTAAAGACAACTCTGCCAGCATGGCAGTCTATCCTAGCATAATAGTTCCTCAACCAATCCATGCCTAGGACTACATCATAGTCTGCCATTGGGAACTCTATGAGCCTAGCGGGGAACTCTCTACCGCTAACTACGATTCGACACGAGGAAAACACTCGATCTACTCCCACAAGACCATTACCAGTAAGTATATTGAGCCTCACTGATAATGACTCGGGCTCCAATCCTATCTGTGTCGCGAATCGTGCAGACATGAATGAATGCGATGCACCTGAATCAAATAATACAGATGCTGGAAAGGTGTTGACGAGAATAGTACCTGCCACTACCTCACCTGGTGCAACTTCTTCTTCCATGGTCATCATCATAGCCTGACCTCTAGCTACGGGTCCTCTCTGCTGGAAACCCCTCTGTCGGTTCTGTGCTGGAGCCTGGGTGAACTGCTGCTGGTTCTGCTGTTGAAAGGCCTGGGCCTGAGGCAACAATGGCCTCGGGTACTGCTGCTGCTGCTGCTGCTGGACTGGAACTGGGGCTGGTCCTCTCACCGAAGAACTAGAAAGCTTGGATGATGATGGACCTCCCCTATTCGGGCAGGTCCCTATCTGGTGGTCTGCTCCTCCATAAGCCAGGCACAATCTCTGTGCCCTACGACACTCTGCAACTACATGGCCCGGCTTCCCGCAATGAGAACATCCCACCGCGGAAGACTGCTTCTGCTTCTGCTGCTACGGGTACGTCGGGGTCGAATGCTGAACCGACGTCACTGAGGTCACCCGCCTCGGAGTCCCAATAGTTATACCCCTAGCTGCCTAGACTGGAACTGAAGATTGGTGCATCTGGTTGTGGGACCGCTTCCTGCCTCCGGTCTTGTCCATAATTCTCCGGGAGGTATACTCATGCCTCCTTGCTGCCTTCAACACTGCATCGAACGTCTGGTGCTCGAACTGCTCCACAGCCAATAATATCTCTAAGTGCAGCCCTTGCTGGAATCGCTGAGCCCTATCGAACTCGGTTGCCACCAAGGTGGGGACGAACCTACTCAGCCTGGAAAACTCGATCGTATAGCCATCGACCGTCCTGCCTCCTTGCTTCAAGTTGGTGAATCTGGTCTGCAGGTCATACCGTGCTACCGTATCGAAGTACCTTGTCTGGAACCTCTCTCTGAACGTCGCCCAAGTGACTGGTGCTGTTAATCCCATGGCCTGAGCTGTCCACCAATCGCGAGCAAAGTCTAACAACTGTAGGCGTACCACCGCTACCTTCTCATTCTCAGGTGTCCTAGCTGCTTCTAGAACCACCTCGGTATCCTGAAGCCAAGCGTCCGCGGCAATCGCATCTTCACTGCCGTCAAAGAAGGGAGGGTTCAAGCGCTTGAAACTGTTGGCCGCTTGATTCCCTTGGGGACCTCCTCGGTTTAGTGCATCATGAACTTTCTGGTGCAAGGCGTCGCCTCGACGATCTTGGGATGCAAGCAGTTCTCTGATAAGTCCTACCAAAGGTCCCTCATCCTGTCTAGCTGGTTGAACGGGCGGAGCTGCCTGAACTGGAGGTTCCGAGCCTCCGGGAAGCATAACTCGGGAGGCTACTCCAGAGTGCTGAGCTTGATCTTCCTGGCGCTGGGGTGCTTGTCGAGCTTCCTCTGGCTGGTTGGCAGGTCCGGGAGTAATGCCGCTGAAGAAGACGACATAGGGAACAGTAAGGAAGGACCAGGACAGATCAATGATACAAGCGTATGATCAGGTCAAGAATCTCAGGGATTTGAAGATACGAGCAGAGATCAAGGACGAAATATTGATTGAGACATCTATTCGGTAAACCCTCACATTTCTTGAATGCCAAGACCTGCATGGGCCACCACTTAAACCATGTCACGCCCCAGAACCAGAATACTGGAGAGCGGAGGCAGACACAGCCAGCTACGTATATTGAAATAGAATACATCTCAACTATACGGTCACGGCTGTCTAGACATGAGGGTTTACTACAAGCCAGCAGTCTCTTAAGGTCAAGCCTATTGTCTTAATCTCAAGCAATTAACAGAGTTACAAGATATTAGAGCATCAAATATATATATATAAGGTGTCCCAAATATTACATATTGGATGATCATGAAGCTAGTCGTACAAAATGATGGGACTAGCAAGAGTTCAGTCATACATGATCAACCCTAGGATTTGTTAATCATGTTTACAGCCCGTAGGCAGACAGTAAGTAAATGTGCATCGAGCTAACAGGTGCTCGTCGGCTAAACGCCTCAAAAGAATAATTTACATATAAGTGGGTGAAACAAAAAGGAAAACCCACTCTTGGCCCGGGTTCCGTCTAGTTGTCACCATTGGGCTGGAAGCATGGTAGATCCTCGGGAGCTGCTCCGAAATCTGGCCACACAAAACCAGCTGGGTCAAACCCCAGAAAGAGCAAGGGCCACAAAGGAGGCCACAAATAAGAACAAAAGCCAGCATATCAGAACATAAGAATGAAAGAAGTACAAGTAGTAAAGTACACAGAGCGATAAACGACTAGGGACGTGGAACCATTCCGGGAGCCAGGTTACAATCCTTAAACTAAACAAGGACCGGGATTGTACCCCTTCGCCTGAATAGCTCACTGTCTCTACCCATTTATCGTTAGAGATAAGTAAAACAATCATGATCAAGAGTTCCAGGTACAGGGGCTAGACAAGACTTAGACAAGGCTGGACATCATGCATTCACAAGCGGCCAAGCAATTACTACGGCTTACTACTTTAACTAACTAGGGTTATCACAAGCCTTAATTACTAACAAGATGCAAGTGAGAAACTCCCAGTCCCAAGCCCTGCAGACTATCCAGTTATCCTTCCGCGGGTTTGAGAGTTATAGGTGGGTACATTGTCCGGGAGACAAATGTACCCTTAGGTGACTTAGAGGGTGCAACACATGACAGTGTGCTGGAAATGTGCTCTACTCGTCGGCAAGCTACAAGTCCATTTAAGCGCCCAGATAACGAGATTGCCTGTGACTGGGAATTCTCCATGTTCTAGTTTGATCTAATAATTAGCCTAATCCAATTTAGCGCGAGTCCCTGGCCGTGGTACCCAGGAAGTCAGGTCCTAGACATGATGCAAGACAAGACAAGTGGATTGTACAAGCAAGCAAGCAGGAACACCCACGGTGTCAAGTTGATTATACGAGTCAAGTTACAAGTTACAAGTCAAGTCAGGAGTGCGCCGCCACGGGCCACTATCAAGTCAGGTTGGTCATGTCAGGAGTGCACCACTACGGGTCACTGTCATGTTATGCTAGTTCCTTGTCATACCAGGCCATGTACAATAGTCATACCAATATATATATAGGACTATAGAAGAGCCAAGCTTAAAGAAATAAAACTAAAACTCCAAGAGCCAATGGTTTGCGCAAGGGATCAGGGGTTAGATTGTGTAGGGTGTCAGTTGTGCAGGGTGCCAAGTGCGCAGGGGCAGATGGCGCATGGATGGATTGCATAGAAGGTAGACTGCGCAGGAGTGAACTGCGCAGGAGTTGGTTGCGCAGAGATGGATTGCGCATAGGTGGATTGCGCATGAGTCAGGTTGCGCAGGGGCCAACTGCGCAGGGGTTGGTGCGCCAAGGGAGATGCGCGGTCCAGCCCAAGAGGCCGGGCGCAATCGGCTATGCGCAATGAAGGCGCTGGCCGAGAAGGAAGGTGCGCAGTTCACCAAAGGGTGAGCTGCGCAATCGGCCTTGCGCTAAAGAGCGCAGGCCGAGAGGGCTGCTTCTCCAACCCGAGAAGAACTCCAAGAACTTCAAAACTTCAATTCTTCATAACTTGATCAAATCAAAACCAAATCTAGATTTTCGAAGTTCTAACTTGAGTAAAATCGAATTCTCTTCCACATGGAAGCATCAAAATATGCAAAAATTAAAGTTTAATAGATCAAAACCAAGGAATTATGAAAATAATCAAAACTTAGATCTAGAACAATGGAGACTCCAAATCACAAAATTTCAAGTTCTAATGTTGATCTACATGTCCTAATCTATCAAATGGACAAATAAAATTGGGTACTTATTTGTTGGCAAGGTGCACTTGCCTATGGGTTGGGGAGTTGTGTGTGGAGGAAGGAGAAGAAGAAAATTAATAGAGAGTAAAGAGGAGAGAGAAAGTTTGGTGGAGATATAATGAGGGTGGTTGTGTTGTGTTGAGGGTAGAGTGTAGGTTAAAGTGTTCCACTCATGATGAACAAAACCAAACCAACTTTCACAAAATAAAACCAAGCCATGGTCCAAAACCCATTTACGAGAAACCAAAATCCGCATGTCAAGAAAATAAAAATACGTGCCAAAATCAAATACGAGCATAAATACGTAATACAGGAAATGGGGGTGACAGTGGATGAGGCCAGGGAAGCAAGAAGAGAGGTCCAGGAGCTCCGAGCCATGTTTCACGCTCGAGAAACCTCTCAAGACCTCAGAATACGACAACCATATCCTGCTACATGGAGGGATGTCCCCTTCCCACCAAGATATAAGCCGTTCAATATCAATCCTTATGATGGCAAGACCTCCGTAAGTCGGTACATCACTTACTTCGAGGTCACCACCGACCATCTTCCCCATGACGATGCCATCCTTACACGATTATTCATCGGGGCATTGGAAGGAGTCGCCTTCGACTGGTATCGTAACCTGCCGGACAACTGCATCTACTCCTTCGCCAGCTTCAAGCGCATATTCTTGGGGAGATTTTACGAAGTAGGACAGGACATCACGATGTCCACCCTCATGGACGTCGTCCAAGGGGAGAAAGAGCTGACAAGGAACTATATTGAGCGGTTTTGCCAAACCGCAATGAAGCTGCCGTCTGGTAACCCGGATTCCTCCGTAATTGAAATTTGCCAAAAGAGACTGCTTCCAACAATCAGCCTCTGGATGGACGAAAGTCAATTCAAGGACTGGAAGACGTTTATCATCAGTACCACAAGCGCCGAAGAACGATTGAAGAAGGCTCGCCAACTGGGATTGCACATCTCAGAGGGAGAAGACAAGGGCAGGCGTCCCAACGCCAACACCAACAATGGGGGCAGCTCCACAAACAATCGGGACAACAAAGGCAAATAGGCTTTGGTGGCCGACACAGCACAGAAACCTGAGCCAAAACCGACAAACAAGCAATGGCCACAAATGACCTACTCCTTCGAAGACGGCCACGTCAAGCCCATCTTGGACATGCTCATACAAGGAGACAGAATTCAGCTCCTTCCACCAAAACGGGAACCCCGGCCGGCAGAAATGGAGAGCCCAAAGTACTGTCATTACCACTGCTACGTCTACCATGCTACACACGACTGCTACCAACTGAAACGGTATATACAACATCTCATCGATTCGAACGCTCTGGCCATCGATTTCGAAGAGGTAACTGTGGCAGCCAATACGGTATTAGTACAATTTGGTAGCTTTCCTCCAATAGAGACTCAAGACGGTGTGATCTCCATCCCTCTGGCGACAATAGAGATTGCTAATCTTCCATCTCCTCGGGATCAGGCTGTTGGTCTAGTGCCTTTCACCACATCACGAGGGGAGGTTATGTGGGTCCATCCAGACTTGGTATCTGAAGTGACTCAGTCCATACCATCTTTCATTCGCAAGAAGAAGAGTGGAAAAGTCAGATCCTGCCGCACGACCTCGGCAGATATCGAAGAAGTCACAGCCATCGTCACTCGGTCTGGGGCACAATCCTAACCTGTGGCTGATAACTCGGCCGAAGATCATCAGCCCGCTACAACTGATGCTCCGGGACCTTCTCAGCCTCCGACGACCGATATGCCTAGGCCGAAGGAGACTCGCTTCGACAAATCCCTCCGAAAAGAGGCACCGCAAGGGCTGGAAAGGCCCTACAACTTCGACATCTTGGCGCAAATGGCCAACACACCGACCAAGTTGTCATTATACGAGCTCCTAAGACTCTCAAAGGATGTTTCTGCGGCTTTGAGCGATGCACTCCAAAATGCCGATGCGTACCTGGCTCAGGTCAACCTCACGGGAAAGAACCCGCCTGCAGATCTCCAAGACAGCGCTTGTACGGGAGCGATGCCCAATATTGTCTTCACTCTGCAGGATATGCTCATCAAAGCCAACCTGCACGATCATCCGTTATATTACACTGGATACATCGACGACGTAAAGGTGGATCGGATGTACATTGATCATGGTTCTTCTATAAGCATTATCCCGAAGGGTCTGTTACATCATCTACGCATTCCCATGCATCGCCTAATGCTAAAAAGCACCGCCATCAGCGGTTTCAATTCAGACAGGAGCTACCCAATTGGGAAGATTCGTCTGAAGTGCCAAATTGGCGATCTCCAGTCGGAAGTTACCTGTTACGTCATAGATGCAGACACTTCTTACAACATCCTCTTGGGGCACCCTTGGATACACGATTATATGATCGTGTCTTCCACGTTGCACCAATGCTTCAAGTATGTCGACAAACACGGCTTTGTGAGGACAGAATCGATCCCTTCAAAGGAGTCAAATCCTACTACACGGATTCCTGCTTATACGAGAAGTCGAAGAGGCACCTGGATGAAGACGTACAGGCTCGAAATGAGACGGCCTCAGGATTAGAAGAACCTCTGACAATCCACCTTCAAGCTCACAAACATGGCAGATCCGCACCCCTTACAGTCACTCTGCGTAAGGACACAATCAGCCTCTCAGCACAAGAAGAGCAAATGATAATTCGGCTGCCAAGGTCTGGCCAAATGCCAAGACCCACAACGGAGCCACTGACAATCAGACTGCCTAGAGTTGGCCAGCCACAAATGGAGAGGCTCAATCCCTCCGACAAGCCAATGACGATACGCCTTCCCAAGAAAAGTCGTCACCCGATACATAGTCAGGGGCTTCCAGCGAGCCAACAACTCCCCGCCCAGCATCAGGTACCAAACTGGGGGTCGCTAGTTTGCTAACAACTCTACGCTCAGCTCCACCAACTGAACCCCTAACGATCAAGCTGCCCAGGTCGTTCTCTCAGTCTTCATTTATACAGGGGGTAGCCGAAGAAGAACCGGAGCTAGCCAAGTATGTGGCTGCCCACACTGATGTTCCCTCCGCAGATGATATAATCCTGCTAGAAAAGATATCTTACTTCATCAATAAAGGGCTATCTTTGAACTACCTCAAGCTTAATAAGCTTTGTACAATGTATGCTATGGAACACGGTATAGGCACTCACCTACACACACAGGTGACGAATGTTTACACCGTAAACCAGCTTATCCCAGTAGAAGACGCTTACCGCATAATCGAGGGAGGGGACCATCCAATCATCTTCGGCCGGAAGGACGACCCACAGCCCTTCACTATAGAGAAGGTCGATCTAGAATCAGATGCCGGAAGACTGCCTCTTTACCTGTATAGCCCCCAATCTAAATATCTCATGCAAAAACAGGGGTATGATCTGGAAACTACGCCAGGTTTGAACTACGGCACTAGTCGACGATTACCTTTGAAGCCGTCAATCTCGGCTGGAAAACCGCAATACTACTACAACAAAACCAGATGTGGGCTAGGTTATGTCACACCCGCGACAACCCCTGAAAGCTTAGACGAGGAATGCGACTGGCATTCATATTCAACCGAGTCACCAACTTCTGATTCGGATACCAGCATCGGAGACGTATTCAGACAAGTCCTATCAGTCAACATGGCATTCGACGATGCTTATGACGAAGATGAAGACATTCCTGAAATCCTCGAGTTAGAGCCGTGGGCCCAACAGCTGGAAAAGCGGTTCGAACAGAGAGAACCTCCTACTGAAGATGAGGTCATACAAGAGGATCTCGGCAGCAAATCTTCTCCAAAATCGATCTTCGTCAGTAAAAGCCTAATAGACGAAGAGCGAGAATCGCTGCTGGAACTTGTCAAAGAATATATTGATGTGTTCGCCTGGAGCTATGAAGACATGCCAGGACTAAACCCCGAGGTTGCCCTTCACAAGCTCAATATTCGGCCAGATGCCAAGCCGGTCAAACAACAACAGCGACGCTTCCGCCCGGGCATTATAGATGCGATCAAAGCCGAAGTCAACAAACTGATAGCCAGCGGCTTCATTCGTGAGGAACAACATCCGGATTGGGTCGCCAACATAGTACTAGTCATCAAGAAGAATGGGATGATTCAAATCTGCATCGACTTCCGCAATCTGAACGAGGCATGTCCTAAAGATGAATTCTCCCTCCCTATCACAGACATCATGATTGACAACACCTGCGGCTTCGAACGTATGTCATTCATGGATGGCTTCTCGGGGTACAACCAAATTAAGATGTCTCCTGACGACGAAAAGCATACATCATTCCGAACACCGATTGGCATATACTGCTACACAGTCATGCCTTTCTGTTTAAAGAATGCTGGCACCATATATCAAAGAGCCATGAGTATCATCTTCAGAGACCACTTACGCAAGACGGTGGAGTGCTATGTTGATGACATCGTCGTCAAGAGTCGCTGTAAGGGAGACCATCTCCAGGATCTGAGGACGGTATTCGACCTGATGCGAGCACACAACCTAAAGATGAATCCCATAAAATCCTTTTTGGGCGTATCCAGCGAAAAGTTCTTAGGTTTTATCATCACTGCCCAGGGTATCCACGTAGACCCTGAGAAGGCAAAGGCAATCATGGAGATGGGTCCCCAGAGAAATCTTTGAGAACTCCGAGGCCTCCAAGGGAGGTTAGCTTACATCAGGAGGTTCATTTCCAACCTCTCCGGGCGTTGTCAGCCATTCACCCATCTTATGAAGAAGGGCGTCTCATTCGTATGGGACAAAGAATGTCAGCATACATTCGACAGCATCAAAGAATATTTATCGAACCCTCCGGTCCTGGTGGCCCCGATTGCTGGAAAACCATTCCTGCTCTATGTACGAGCAATGGAGCATTCCCTCGGCGCTCTGCTGGCATAAAACAACGATTGTCACGACCCGCACCCACTGTGAGGGTACGAGAACGTAACAACGCCCAGCCTACGCCGCAGTGTCGGCGGTAGAACGCTGTTCTAGGTCATGAACTATAACTAGCATAATATGAATACTCTCCATAAGGAGGCCAACACAGAGGTACAACTCAATCACAATCTAAGGTAGAATGTAGCATGATGGAAATAGATAAGAAATCCTCAATTGAGGTACAGCAGAAAGAAATAACAAAGTCTTAACATCTCTAAAATATACAACTCTGAAAATAAGACAACAGCTAAACATAAAAAGAAAGGATAGTCTAAGCTATCTACACTATACAAGGTATCATCCTGAGCAGCTGCCTGAACCTCCCCTGGGGTCCAGGTCGCGAGTGTCAACTAGGCAAACTCCAAGTAAGGGTGCAGGGTTCCTCATCATCCTCTATAAAATTTTCAACAGGTCCAGTCAAGACGGGAGCGAGCACAAAACATCTCACGCAGTTCATATCATGTTAGGAAATATAAAGCATGCAATAGAGTAAGGTACATGAAACGCTGAAAGAAGAATGTATATGAAAATAGTAGAGATTTGATAATGGGAAATATCTATATATGATAAGTAAGAACTGTAAGCCTACTGTGATTTAGAGTACAATATGGTTATGTAAACGGGTTAGGTTGTACAATAAAATGGGACTCCTTTGTACGTGAGTGTACAATGGACATATACAATTTCTTATACAATAGGATTGATCACATAACCACTTCTACTCTCCCTCCCCAATCAATACACAAGGATCCAATTCAGTTACGTTACCTTATACAATGGCTTGTACAATGGCTTATACAATGGCTTGTACAATGGCTTGTACAATGGCTTGTACAATAGCTCAATGTGATAATGAGAGTACAATATGCACAATGAGTATACAATGATAAAGATATTCAATAAATACAATATGTAAGTGAAACGCACATCACAATATATATTTAGTGAATACAAGGAGATAACATCTCAGAAGAAGATCCACATAGTACTAATTCGTGATAATGATCGTGTCAGCATCAAGTACAGTAATCTTGAGCAAGAATGTAAATCCAGACAAGTATAAAACGGTCAGAGAATGTACTCGCCTCGTATCTGAATGTCTGAAGTAAATGTACTGTCCGAGATGAGGTACCTGACTCCTAGTTAGAGCAACATAAGTCAAGATGTATACAGAGGGTGATATATGAAATGTACAATGCATCTGCATGCTGTCTAGGTCAAACTAGACCAAAGTCAACTCTCGGTCAACTCTAGTCAACTAGACTAGTCAAACTAGGTCAACTAGGTCAAGTCCTAGCCCAACAAGTCTAATAAGTCTCATTAGGCCTAACCAAGCCTAGTCTAGCAATCACACACCAATCACAAGGCTATACAAGCCAAACACAAGCCACACATCAAGGCACATTCATATATGTTATTCATCAACATTATATATATATATAAAAAGAGAGGAAGGAACTAACATGTGAGCTATGTGTGTGTGTGTGAACATGGATATGTACATGAAAAGAGAAAATATTACTAGTTATGAGTTTACACTACACATGGCACAAAACTAACTCATCTTCATTACACATGTATTTATACTTAACATGCATGGCTACAAGTATACATCTATATACATTAGAGTAGAGACTATTTAAGTTATAACTAATATGCATCTATACTTTACATAAATCTATATATATTATAGCAATCATTTAGAGAAGGGTTACATGGCATGGTGGTTGATATAGAGTGGGGTGTCCTTGTGCAGAGGGTGAAGTTCATTCTCAGTTTAGTTCCACATTTATATATAAACTAAAGTGAGCTATCCCATAAACTGGTGTAACTAACCACATAAAATGAACCATGTTATCTGAAATCTGCCATTAAGCCAACATCCCATATGCATACAGCTCATGCATTGTCTAATACTGAAATTAACTAACATTTCGAATTAAGGGGTTGAAGGTTAACATTACATTCATAGACATTCCACTATATTGAAAACTAAAATTGGCTTGGCAATAGGAAAAGAAAGGTATATATGCTTACATGGACAGTTCAGTGTTCGACCAACCTAAAATGAACTAACATTCAATCTAAATATCAGCTATGCATTGGTTCTATGTCTACATATGAAATCTGATATTGCATTTACAATATTTATACATTATGCATTCATATCTATCATTACATATATACCTTGCATTTATATCTAGCATTCATTATATACTTTCATGCATGCATTGTATATCATTCTTTTATTCATGCATTTATGCATTGCTTACATATATTACATACTATGGAACCTACATATTCATTACAAGCCATACTTATACATGCTTACATTAGATAGGATACTTACACCTCATACATTATTTATTTAACCATTTAGTCATGCTTGCATTCTCTATTTAATTACATAATGTATATACATTATTATGGGTTAAAATCAAATAGAATATTATATTACACACAAGGGTGCACAAAATGCATATTCCGAATAGTAACTCCTACAAATAATCAATACTGTACTATCTCAGCATGAATTAAAATCTAAGATTAAATTATGTTATAGATCTATGTGTTAGCTTTCCGAAACTTCAAACGAATCGCGTTTTCGTTTCCGAAAACTCCCGAAATCGCGAAAACACCGAGAACGCGTTTGTCCTTTGTACAGCTGACACTCAAATAATTCTCCAGAAAGTTATAGAAAGATTTAGGCCTATTCATATATGTTTTTGGAAAGCTAACTTCAATACACTTCTTTTAAAAAAACGGGAGATTAAACCGAGCTTTGAGCTAGAAGTTATGATATTTCTAAGTTAGGGCTGAAATTAAAAACGTGGATAAAAATCATGACGAATTTAGGTAGTTTGAGACAAAAGAACACAAGTATATAACATAATATATCAAGAACTCACTCTATACACTAATATATATATATATATGAGACACTATAGAACACATCTCTAATACAAAAATATGAGATTAAACATGTAATAATTTATTCATACATAACAACAACACATAGTGTGTCCAAATTTGGGATTTTCCCACATGGACACAACCACAACACAAAGGACACTCCTATGACCTCCAAATGGACACAAATGGAGATACAACCATGGGGGTCATTCCTATGGATTCAAAATAGACATATATGCATGAGAAAATGAAAAGGAGAGGGGATTTATACCTCCCGGTAGATCGAATCGAAGAAAAGCCTTCCCGGAGCGACATCGACACGTAGAGATTCCAAAAGGACAAGAACGAGCTCTGAATCCTCCCAAACTTGGGTAGCTTCCTCCTTGGCTAGAATGGAGAAGGAATGAAGAAGATTTGGTGGTGAAATGGAAGGATTTGGTGGAGAAATTGCTAGGGATTGCTCTCTAGGAATTTGGGAAAGAACAAGAGAGAGAGAGTGTGGATGAGAATAATGAAATGAACTTGAGCCTATCCTCTCCCAAAGTGGCTGGCCATATGGGCTATTTGTCCTATTATGGTAAGGTCCAAAATGCCCCCACTAACCTATTCTATGAGTATTAGGAAAGGGCTAATTGGTTGGGACTAAATTAGTCATTCTAAAGTCTCTAATCACACTAACCTTATCCATAATAATTAGTCTAACCTCTAACTAAAATATTTCTATCATGTGGACTAAAATTAATATCATGTGGGCCATGTCTAACTAGTGTGTGGGTCCTACTAGAATCAAACTACCCCCGGGTCCCCGTTTCAAGTCGGATTGAGTTGAAATTCGAACCCGACTCAAATAACCCCAAAACAATATTATAAATAATAAAATAAATTTTAAAAATATTCAAAAATGTAAAATGACAAAATACTCCTGTTTCTGAAAATTGGAGGGTGACAAATTCTTCGAAATTAAAACCAAACAATAGTAAAATGTTAAAATCACAAGTCATAGTTTAAAAATGATTAAGAATCACCAAAAATCATAATATAAAATAATTATCAATAAATAATAATTATAATTACAAAATTTCAAAATTACCTTCATTTGGAGAACTGGGTGTTACAATCCTACCCACCTTATAAAAATTTCGTCCTCGAAATTAAGATGATCGCACCCCCTTCTAGGTCAAACATAGTCAAGGGTCAATCACTAGTCAATTTCTCAACATCCAAGTACTTGGTCATCAACTGGTCAACTTCTTAGGGTTTTACCTATGCTAGCTATTTAGGTGTTGGAAACTATAATTTAGCAAAAGAGAAATTCTATAATAGACTAGCTCTCAACTTTCCAATCCTATCAAGTCACTTATAACTAAATACCTACAAGCTAAGCACATGAATACCAAATACCACAATATATATATGCTCAAGAACAACAACCCATCACATATATCCTAAGTATATCATCTATATATATACATGACTGATCAACCAAGGGTTAAGGCAGACTAAACTTATAATGGTCTGAAACAATGCTTAGAACTAGGCTAAGGATGAATGGTCTGAATCAAGGGGACATGGTATCTAGTGAAGGGTCTGCACACTTCCTATAAAGGTGATCAACACAAAGGAACTCAACACGAAGGAAACTTAACTAAAATGGAAAACTGAACCAAGTATAGGCTAAACAACATATTTATAACCCTATACAACAATGGCCTATAGATACTAACTAACCTATATCCCATATGCCAATATCATCTGCAATCTATCTATGCAAATAGACCTCTCGGTCTTAGGTGAAACTACAACTATACTCAAAGGCAGGCTCTGGTCATGGGTGCCTCACTGGAAAAGGTAAGGGAAAGTAGTAATAATCATCAAGGATGTAAGGCATACTAACATCCTATGTGTAACTGGTTGGTATTATAGATAACAGGAGAATTATCTGCAATGGGTTACTATTCTAACACCAATGCTAACTATCACCTCTAGGGTACAGACACTCTACAAGTCATTATACCATTATACTATGAAGGAACTACCTATGAACAAGCTCTACAAACTAAATATTCCTACTCCTAAGTTATTTACAGCAACAGAAGGGTATGATGTTTTTAAACCTCCTCAAGATACAACCTATTAATCTTATTCGTCTGTCCTAGATCATGTTGTCCAGAGTCTTCATCATGCTAGTGAGCAAGGCTACGATAATTACAGAGTCCTTGACTAAGGTACGTACCCTTAGGTTCACGGTATTTAAAATTTTTGCATTGCCGCATGCGACGGCAAAAACCTTAAATTCCCATACCCGAGAATACATCCAAAATCTGACTACATGTCCTCACTATGCCAACTAACACGACTATCGATGATTCTAGATCCCATGATTTAGGCGACCTAGCCCATATGATTTTCTCAGAAGAAAAAAAACAAACACAACAAAAGAGTAACATAACAAAATTAATCAATCAATAAGGAATAGATGGAATTCAATTTCAAGGTAATTATAAAAGACAATTGCAGGAATGGAATTGAGAAGAACGGAACTTGCAGCAAGATCTCCAATGGTCTGCGCATCCTTGACTGTCCTGACGATAGCTCGCCCTGCTAGTTTTCCCTGGTCTGCTGCTGATGCTGCATGAATCACCGCTGCTGAGAGAAATCAGAAATGACGAGGGAAAATCTCTGTACATATAGAGGTGCACCTCCAATGTAGCAGAAACACTGACCTGAGTCAGCACAACAGAAGCTGCGGTCTCGAGGCCCTGATGAACAGGACGAGAGGTGGCCAGTCTCTCGATAGTATCCCCCGAACCGAAGCGATAAGATCGTGTCTTCATAACCATCATGAAGACAGATCAAAACAAGAAGCAATTACTGAGAATGAAGCAAAAAATCAAGGGAGGACAGTTTATATTCAAGGGAAATCAATAAGCAGCAATTGGATAAAAGGAATCTGATTAAGAGTTTTTTCTAATGTGATTGAGTACCTCCAAAAATATCCTAATTCTACTGCAGGCTGTAGTGATACTCTAGTTCGAATACCACTACATAAATTCGGCCTGCATGGGCCACCACTAAAAACGTGTCACGACCCGCACCCACTGTGAGGGTACGAGAACGTAACAACGCCCAGCCTACGCCGCAGTATCGGCGGTAGAACGCTGTTCTAGGTCATGAACTATAACTAGCATAATATGAATACTCTCCATAAGGAGGCCAACACAGAGGTACAACTCAATCACAATCTAAGGTAGAATGTAGCATGATGGAAATAGATAAGAAATCCTCAACTGAGGTACAGCAGAAAGAAATAACAATGTCTCAACATCTCTAAAATATACAACTCTGAAAATAAGACAACAACTAAACATGAAAAGAAAGGACAGTCTAAGCTATCTACACTATACAAGGTATCATCCTGAGCAGCTACCTGAACCTCCCCTGGGGTCCAGGTCGCGAGTATCAACTAGGCAAACTCCAAATAAGGGTGCAGGGTTCCTCATCATCCTTTGTAAAATTTTCAACAGGTCCAGTCAGGACGGAAGCGAGCACAAAACATCTCACGCAGTTCATATTATGTTAGAAAATATAAAGCATGCAATAGAGTAAGGTACATGAAACGCTGAAAGAAGAATATATATGAAAACATCAGAGATTTGATAATGGAAAATATCTATATATGATAAGTAAGAACTGTAAGCCTACTGTGATTTAGAGTACAATATGGTTATGTAAACGGGTTAGGTTGTACAATAAAATGGGACTCCTTTGTACGTGAGTGTACAATGGACATATACAATTTTTTATACAATATGATTGATCACATAACCACTTCTACTCTCCCTCCCCAATCAATACACTAGGATCCAATTCAGTTACGTTACCTTATACAATGGCTTGTACAATGGATTATACAATAGCTTGTACAATGGCTTGTACAATGGCTTGTACAATGGCTTGTCAATGGCTCAATGTGATAATGAGAGTACAATATGCACAATGAGTGTACAATGATAAGGATATTCAATAAATACAATATGTAAGTGAAACGCACATCATAATATGTATTTAGTGAATACAAGGAGATAACATCTCAGAAGAAGATCCACATAGTACTAATCCGTGATAATGATCGTGTCAGCATCAAGTACAGTAATCTAGAGCAAGAATGTAAATCCAGACAAGTATGAAACGGTCAGAGAATGTACTCGCCTCGTATCTGAATGTCTGAAGTAAATGTACTGTCCGAGATGAGGTACCTGACTCCTAGTTAGAGCAACACAAGTCAAGATGTATACAGAGGGTGATATATGAAATGTACAATGCATCTGCATACTGTCTAGGTCAAACTAGACCAAAGTCAACTCTCGGTCAACTCTAGTCAACTAGACTAGTCAAACTAGGTCAACTAGGTCAAGTCCTAGCCCAACAAGTCTAATAAGTCTCATTAGGCCTAACCAAGCCTAGTCTAGCAATCACACACCAATCACAAGGCTATACAAGCCAAACACAAGCCACACATCAAGGCACATTCATATATGTTATTCATCAACATTATATATATATATAAAAAGAGAGGAAGGAACTAACATGTGAGCTATGTGTGTGTGTGAACATGGATATGTACATGAAAAGAGAAAACATTACTAGTTATGAGTTTACACTACACATGGCACAAAACTAACTCATCTTTATTACACATGTATTTATACTTAACATGCATGGCTACAAGTATACATCTATATATATTAGAGTAGAGACTATTTAAGTTATAACTAATATGCATCTATACTTTACATAAATCTATATATTATAGCAATCATTTAGAGAAGGGTTACATGGCATGGTGGTTGATATAGAGTGGGGTGTCCTTGTGCAGAGGGTGAAGTTCATTCTCAGTTTAGTTCCACATTTACATATAAACTAAAGTGAGCTATCCCATAAACTGGTGTAACTAACCACATAAAATGAACCATGTTATCTGAAATCTGCCATTAAGCCAACATCCCATATGCATACAGCTCATGCATTGTCTAATACTGAAATTAACTAACATTTCGAATTAAGGGGTTGAAGGTTAACATTACATTCATAGACATTCCACTATATTGAAAACTAAAATTGGCTTGGCAATAGGAAAAGGAAGGTATATATGCTTACATGGACAGTTCAGTGTTCGAACAACCTAAAATGAACTAACATTCAATCTAAATATCAGCTATACATTGGTTCTATGTCTACATATGAAATCTGATATTGCATTTACAATATTTATACATTATGCATTCATATCTATCATTACATATATACCTTACATTTATATCTAGCATTCATTATATACTTTCATGCATGCATTGTATATCATTCTTTCATTCATGCATTTATGCATTGCTTACATATATTATATACTATGGAACCTACATATTCATTACAAGCCATACTTATACATACTTACATTAGATAGGATACTTACACCTCATACATTATTTATTTAACCATTTACTCATGCTTGCATTCTCTATTTAATTACATAATGTATATACATTAATATGGGTTAAAATCAAATAGAATATTATATTACACACATGGGTGCACAAAATGCATATGCCGAATAGTAACTCCTACTAATAATCAATACTGTACCATCTCAGCATGAATTAAAATCTAGAATTAAATTATGTTATAGATCTATGTGTTAGCTTTTCGAAACTTCAAACGTATCGCGTTTTCGTTTCCGAAAACTCCCGGAATCGTGAAAACACCGAGAACGCGTTTGTCCTTCGTACAACTGACACTCAAATAATTCTCCAGAAAGTTATAGAAAGATTTAGGCCTATTAATATATGTTTTTGGAAAGCTAACTTCAATACGCTTCTTTTAAAAAAAACGAGAGATTAAATCGAGCTTTGAGCTAGAAGTTATGATATTCTAAGTTAGGGCTGAAATTAAAAACGTGGATAAAAATCATGACGAATTTAGATAGTTTGAGACAAAAGAACACAAGTATATAACATAATATATCAAGAACTCACTCTCTACACTAATATATATATATGAGACACTATAGAACACATCTCCAATACAAAAATATGAGATTAAACATGTAATAATTCATTCATACATAACAACAACACATAGTGTGTCCAAATTTGGGATTTTCCCACATGGACACAACCACAACAAAAAGGACACTCCTATGACCTCCAAATGGACACGAAATGGACACAAATGGAGATACAACCATGGGGGTCATTCCTATGGGTTCAAAATAGACATATATGCATGAGAAAATGAAAAGAAGAGGAGATTTATACCTCCCGGTAGATCGAATCGAAGAAAAGCCTTCCCGGAGCGACACCGACACGTAGAGATTCCAAAAGGACACGAACGAGCTCCGAATCCTCCCAAACTTGGGTAGCTTCCTCCTTGGCTAGAATGGAGAAGGAAAGAAGAAGATTTGGTGGTGAAATGGAAGGATTTGGTGGAGAAATTGCTAGGGATTGCTCTCTAGGAATTTGGGAAAGAACAAGAGAGAGAGTGTGGATGAGAATAATGAAATGAACTTGAGCCTATCCTCTCCCAAAGTGGCTGGCCATATGGGCTATTTGTCCTATTATGGTAAGGTCCAAAATGCCCCCACTAACCTATTCTATGAGTATTAGGAAAGGGCTAATTGGTTGGGGCTAAATTAGTCATTCTAAAGTCTCTAATCACACTAACCTTATCCATAATAATTAGTCTAACCTCTAACTAAAATATTTCTATCATGTGGACTAAAATTAATATCATGTGGGCCATGCCTAACTAGTGTGTGGGTCCCACTAGAATCAAACTACCCCCAGGTCCCCGTTTCAAGTCGGATTGAGTTGAAATTCGAACCCGACTCAAATAACCCCAAAACAATATCATAAATAATAAAATAAATTTTAAAAATATTCAAAAATGTAAAATGACAAAATACTCCTGTTTTTGAAAACTGGAGGGTGATAAATTCTTCAAAATTAAAACCAAACAATAGTAAAATGTTAAAATCACAAGTCATAGTTTAAAAATGATTAAAAATCACGAAATATTATAATATGAAATAATTATCAATAAATAATAATTATAATTACAAAATTTTAAAATTACCTTCATTTGGAAAACTGGGTGTTACAACGATGCAGGCCATGAACAAGCCATATGGTACCTCAGCCGAATGATAATTGGGCCAGAGCACCGATATACCACTGTGGAGAAAGAATGCCTCGCCTTGGTGTTCGCCATTCAAAAGACGCGGCACTATATCACAGGACAAACCATACATGTGATCTCACGAGTCAACCCTCTCAGGGTCCTCATGACTAAACCAGGGGCACTCAGCTTCCGCCTCGCTACATGGGCAATATTGTTGTCCCCCTATCATATGATCTTCGTCCGCAAAAGGCTGTTAAAGGTCAAGCTCTGGCAGACTTTTTAGCAACCCACCCAGGCTCGGAGTCGTCCAGAATATATGAAGAAATCCCAGATGAGGTCGTCGACTCGTATGCAATCTCTCACGATGATATATGGCGAATGTTCTTCGACGACGCCTCAAGGACCGGACCTAAGGGCAACATCATCGTCAGAGTCGAGGTGGTACTGGTTTATTCTTCCGGATTGGTGATCAACCGCGTTTACTCTCTCACAGAGCCCTGCTCTAACAATGTGGCCGAGTACAACGCTTTGGTCATTGGCCTCTAACTTGCAAAAGAGCTGGGGGTAGAATATTTCGAAGCATACGGCGATTCTCAGTTAATCGTCAATCAGATCCGGGGTTCATACGAAGTATGCCAAGAAGACATGATCCCCTATCACCAAATAGCAATCAACATCATCTCGTCGTTCGAGGGGTTCTTCATTGAACACGTTTCCAGACTCTAAAACATCGAAGCCGATGCCTTGGCAGGCCTTGCCGCTTCCCTAGCAGTGCCGAATCATACTCATCATTCGGTTGATGTGATAGGCCACGAACTGGTCTGTCCCAAGAACAACATTCAATTTGTGGCGAGTTATTCCACTCAGACGATCGACGAAGCGCCAGACTGGAGACAACCATTCATAGATTTTGTAGTCTACGACATCCTGCCCGAGAAACCAAAGGAAGCCACTTCAATCAGAAGGCATTCTCTCAGATTCTTCTGCGATACAGAGACGAAAATACTGTATCGGCGATCCTACGATGGACTATTGCTTCAGTGTCTGTCAAATGCAGAAGCCAAAGAAGCCGTACGCGAAGCTCATGACGGTGTCTGCGGGGACCATCTTCCTGGCCCTAAATTGCACGATCATCTTCGTCGAATGGGCTACTACTGGCCCACGATGGTAGCAGATACGATAGACTATGCAAGAAAGTGCAAAGCCTGTCAAGTCCATACGGACTTCATCCACCAACCATCTAAATTCCTACATCCGACAGTGGCATCCTAGCCATTCGAAGCATGGGGAATGGATATCATTGGTCCAATCACTCCACCTTCGTCCCAAGGACATCGCTTCATACTCGCAATCACGGATTACTTCTCCAAATGGGCGGAAGCTGTTCCACTTGCAGAAGTAAAGACTTCAAACGTGATCAGCTTCCTCAAGCATCACGTCATCTATCGCTTTGGACTGCCCCGAAGGATCATCCAAGATAATGGTCCACAGTTTGCTAGCCACCCCTTCTATCGGTTTTGTGACAAGTACCGCATCCAGAATATTGATTCAATGCCATACAATCCAGCAGCGAATGTGTTGGCAGAAGCATTCAACAAAATAATTATCAAACTTCTCAAGAAGTTCGTATCGTCCAACAAATACGACTGGAACGAGAAACTTGGTGAATGCTTATGGGCGTACCATACTACAGTCCGAACAACTACTGAAAACCCGCCATTTTCCCTGGTATACGGGAGTGAGACAGTCCTCCCATTGGAAACTCAAATACCCTCACTCCGCGTCGCCCTTACTTACCAATTGACGACGGATGATAACTACCGTCGTCGACTACAAGAGTTGGAGGCCTTAGATGAAAAGCGCCTCCTGGCTCAGCAACGGATCGAGCTATACCAAGTACGCATCTTCGGAGCCTTCAACAAGAAGGTTAAAATCAGAACATTCCAAGTGGGAGATCTCGTTCTGGCAATCCGGAGGCCGATGGTCATGAATCACAAAACCGTCGGCAAATTCCAGCCAAAATTGGAAGGTCCGTTTATCATTGAGGCTGTATTCTCCAACGGTGCTTACCGCCTTGCAAAACAAAACGGAGACTTGCTCATGTTGCCCGTCAACGGCAAGTTCCTGAAGAAATATTATGTCTAAACGACATTTTCAGGTCATTGAGTTATGTACCCGCTGGTGCCGCTGAACTTATATCCATAACATTCCAGATTATTGAGTTATGTACCCGCTGGTGCCGCTGAACTCATATCCACAACACTCCAGATTATCGAGTTATGTACCCGCTGGTGCCGCTGAACTCACATTTCCAAATTCCAGATTATTGAGTCATGTACCCTCCCGTACCGCTGAACTCACAATCTCCCAGATTATCGAGTTATGTACCCGCAGGTGCCTCTGAACTCACATTCCGGTCACTCGTTCAGATAGTAAGTTATGTATGACCATACCTCTAAACTTTCTTCCTGAAAGAGATCCTCCCTCATGATCCACTACCCGCACTCCCAGTGCACAAAAAGGGCAACAGATCGACAAATTTCTAAAACGGCCATGTCCTCATTACCTCTGAGTTGTTTCCCTTCCGCCAAAAACAAATCACCCCTTTACATAGAACTTCCATGTCCTCATTACCTCTGAGTCATTCTGTGTACCCTCCTTTATTGAGCCCACTCCTGCCATGTCCTCATTACCTCTGAGTGGGAAGGCTCCGTCGAAGAAACCTTCATGCTTGCCATGTCCTCATTTCCTCTGAGTGAGTATGTTGATTCCCTTTCGACTTATTATCCGTACCCACAACCGGAGTACGACAAGGATAATCAGTCCATAAATATTTTCTGTTGAATCCACTCCTGCCATGTCCTCATTACCTCTGAGTACGAAGACTCCACGATAAAACCCTCATACTTGTCATGTTCTCATTACCTCTGAGTAAGTATGTTGGTTTCCTTATCATCATACTATCCATATCCTAAGCCAGGGTACGCCAAGGGTAATAGGTCCACAAATATTCTTCGTTGAGTCCTCTCCTGCCATGTCCTCATTGCCTCTGAGTAGGAAGACTCCGCGGTAAAACCCTCATGCTTGCCAGGTCCTCATTACCTCTGAGTAAGTATGTTGGTTCCCTTTTCATCCTATTATCCGTATCCTAGGATAGGGTACGCCAAGGATAATAGGCCCATAAATGTCCTTTGCTAAGTCTCATAGTACAGGCCCATCATTCCTTATCATGCCCCGGGAGCCCAGCTACTCCATGGCATTCTCTCTCCCGATACCCGGAACGTCCATGATCACCTTGCCATGGAATTATTCTAGGTATCCCCATCAAACTTGTTATCCGTACCTAAAACCAAGATATGCCAAGGGTAACAGGTCCACAAATAAGTCCCCCATTCAGGACAAACGCCACCATAAATACTACAAGCATAACAAGCAGTACAGGTAAAGGGTAGAATCGAAAATACTCTTTATTTGAAAGCAAAAAAGCATTACATGTTTTGGGACCACGTCCCTCTAAAAAAAAAGAACGAAAACACAGGAACAAAAGAAGAAAAGGCCGACTATGGTTCGGCATTACACAACTCCAGGAGGCGGTTTCTCACTAAGGTGGTCCCCCGCTCAAGCCGCTGTCTAGCTCGGCGCTCAGCCTCCTGGAATAATCGCTCCCCATTATCCAAGTCCATGAGTGCCCGCCAGTCGTCTTCCAACTTCTTCAGTGCAATTTCCTGGTCAGCCGAAGCTTGATTAACTCTGTCAGCCTCCTGGATAATTAGCCCCCTGTCGATACGGGCAGCCTCAAGCTCAGACTCAAAGAAAGCCAACTTCCTCTGAAGCTCAAGGATCTGCTCCCGCGTGTCAGTGATCCCGCGGAAGGTAGTCGCTTTCCGAGCCGTAACATCTTCACTCTCGTGGCTCAATTGATCATATCGATCAGACAGATCGCGGAGGTCCTTCAGAATGGTCGGCCTGATTTTATCCCGAGCAGCCCTTGCCTTCTCTATAGCAGCTGTGAGGGAACCGCGCTCCTGATCTATAGCAGTAGGCAGATCAGCCTGCCGTAATACATGAAGCTGGGCCACCAGCTGATCAGTCTCCAGCAATTTTGCTTCTAGAAGTGCAGCCACCCCTGCCCCACCGGGAAGGGCCTTAAGGATATCAATTTGACCCTGGGCGCATTGCCGGGCCAAGACGAAAGAGGTCCCTCTGTCCACAGCAGCCTCTATCCCCCTTTTCAAGTGACGATAAAAGCTGTCGACCACGTCCTGTAACGCTTCGCCCAGGACCTCTGTAGAGGACGGCGTCAGAGGAAGCGTGGCCGGCAACATCGAAGAAGTTGTGCTAGAACTTGCCACCAAGGGGACAAATTCCGAGCAGAATGATGCACGAATAGCGGCTAGCTCTTCCTCTGCCACCCGAAGAGCCTGGACACTTGGCAGTGCGGAGAGATTGACTCTCGGAGCCGCCCGAGCGGAGGAAGACGCAAGGACCATCGTCCCCTGCCCCGGCTGTCCCATCACCTGACTTGTCGAACTCAAGCTCGCGGGAGGAAGACGCAAGGACCATCGTCCCCTTCGGCAGAGTCTGTCTCAATAATAGACATCATCGGCACTGGAGAGGCAGGACCTGTATGTCCGTGACAACAATCAATCGACGTAACCGGAAGGATGTGATGATAGAGCAGATAGGCCTCCTCGTAAGTTAAGATTCTGCTTATCTTACCAGGGAAGGAGTATGGAGGCAGCAGCTCGTTCGCAGCTGGCATGGTCTCCTCACCCGCAATCTCTAAGTTAAATTCGGCCGGCTCCTCTATCCCAGCCACTTCGAAGGGAGAGGCAACTCGATCAGCATTATCTTGATAGAATTCAGCAATTTCAGGGGCAGGCTCATTGGAACCCCCGTCATCCCAAGTCACAACCTCAGCAACTTGAGATTTCTCTTCTTCTGACACCTACAAGAGGGAAGAAAGATGATTAAAATCAAAGCTAGAAGAAAGGAAGAACCGGTAGCGACTTGTTTACCTCTGATGCGGGGTCAACTTCCTCGTCTCTTTCCCTTATAGTTAACTTGCGGTGTCTGGTCACAGCCAGTTTCCGGGAGCGAGGAATACCGCCAACAGGAGAAATTTGCCTGCTACACTTTCATACAGGGCCTGGTGCAACGGGTGGCTGATCTGCCGCCATTTCATCTGGCAAAACAGGCGACTGATCCGCCCCAACATCTTCCAACGGAAGGGAAGAATCATCTGCATCATGCTCGTCGCCCTCATCATCCGCAGTAGTGGAGTCCGAATCTGGCACTTCGACTCTATTCTTCCTCTTCCTCGTCTTGGCCCCCTGGGACCTCTCCTCCAGGCCGGTACCGACAATAAAATTGGCACCCGGGTTAAAACCGACAGGGGGTTTGTTCGCCATGACATGGTACAGAGCCGCCATATACAAAATCTCTACCGTCGCCTTAATAGCAGGGACCGAGAAAATGGTATGGGTATGGAATGTATCATAGTAGTGCCAGGCCCTGATGCCGTCAAGAAGGCTACCTTCGAAACCCAGACAAGAGCTGGGACTGTCTAGAAAAAGCTGGTTGTATCCAAACTGTCGGGCAAACCTGCTGAACAGATAAGGTTCCAGAAAGACAGTATTGCGTTTGCGATACACCAGATGAGCGGGGCGGATGTTACGCAGCCACAGGAGCATCTGGTCATCCAGAAGCTGAGGGGGCACAATACGATCGAGATGTACAGCCGCTATTTCCTCAGCAGTAAAACGAGGGATAGATACAAAAATATTGTACATATCTGCCCTCGCCAGCGCCATTCGGCAAGCGCGCATGGTCTCGCACTCCAAAGACTCATTACGATAATGGAAGATAAAAGCGTCGTCGTTAGTTACGCCGTCTTCAGTACCTGGTCTCATCAAAGACGGATAATGCATCAGCAGCCATCCCATCAGATAATGATAGTGCAGCTCAGTCCGTTCAAAATCTTTTATCACATTACGGGCGATGACCTTGGACGTGAAAGTACGAAGGCCACGGTGTATGCTGCACACCATGGCCGGGAGGAGAGCTAGCTTGACTCGCGAAACTAACTTCACAGTCGGAAGGATGAAATTACGACTGATCCTTTCAATAGAACCAGCTCCTCCCGAGACTACACAATTTCGTAGCCATACCATCAAGAATCCCGCCAGAAGCGCCTTCTCTGACAGTTCTTGGGTATCCTGATAAAAATAACCAAAAGAGTCGGTTTTACTCCCGAATCTGTCACTAGTGGTGGCTACCCTCTTGGCCGACGACACCAAAGTTTGAACCGCCTCCCGGTATTGAGGACGTCGGGAAGTAACTCGACCCGAGGCAGCCATCGTGAAGAGATAGCGCACCCAGTCCTTGTTGTGGGGAGTATCCCTTCCGAGCTGTTGTCCTTTTTGGCTATCTGCTGACATATGATATAGTGGCACAATATTTTTTGATAAATAGCCACGAAGCCTGGATACCGTCCCTCCAACTCTTCGAACTCCTCATTCGTGGGAGTGTACGCCTCAAAAGCTTCGTCCTCCAAGGAAGCTTGGAGACCGCGTGTATTTCGTAGAGCGCAAGCCCCATTTCCCCTACGGGTGTATAGAAGGTTCTCGTACGGCGGTTATACATCTCCAGCAGAGATATGAATAATCTCTTGTTTATGGGCAAGCCATGGCTGGTGCCCCGAATAGCATGATAAAGACCAATCTCACACAGAAAGGCCTTATACTTTCGCAAGATCCATATAGACATATTGGTCCATGAGGGAATGGGGTGTATCCAACTCGGAAGCATCAACCGGCCAATGGGATAGGAGCCCTTCCGAGCAAGTTGGTTCATAAAAGTGTCGGCTGCAGAAAACGTGAAATTGGGACCTGGCACATTCAAGAAAGTACCCGGGGCCAATCCCATTACAGAACGGCTGGTGTGCACCTTGCCCGCACACACTGACTTTATACTATTGTTATAATGGATGTCTCCCACAAACATCCCACTTCGAGTAGGAGTTAAAGACTCCTCCATCTTCCGGTCCAGTGGGAGCATATTGAACCAAGATAGTGGGAAGTGACGCTCCATTTGGGGGATGCGGATCGCCATCCCGTTAGAAATAAAACTCCAGTTCTCTGACACATCCAGAACCTGACTGTTCTTCACAGTCAAGGCGTCTCCGAAGAAGAACTCAGGCTTCAAGTTCTCCCATTCTAATTTCCCCGAGTTCATCATAGCATTGAGAAAATAGAAAGGCTGGTTCTTGAGGGCATTCAATCTCGTCGGAGGCTCATCACTAGGAAACTGGTCCGCCACATGCCTAACTATATGGTCGTACCTATAGCCCAGAGCAGCTTGGGCACGACCCACCAGGGGTTCTCCAGCAGCGTTAACTGGCAAATTCACTGAGACAAAGACAAAAGAAATAAGTTAAAAAGATGATTGACTAGTGCCCTCAAGCCTATGCGGCTTGGATTCAATGAAGCCTCAGGCGTTCCAACTCAGAAAAAAGCTTATACGGCTCCGACTAGTAGAGACTCATGCTATAGTGACTAAACATAGTTATGCGGCTCTGTTCAAACACAGTCTCATAAGACAGAGTTCGAATAAGTTTAAAAGGCTCATACGACAAGACGAGTTCAAGCGAGCTTATACGGTCCAAATCAAGTGAGTTTATGCTGAGCTTATGCGGCCCCGCTAGAGAAGTGCTTATGCAGTCACAACAACAGATCTCATGCGGCTCTGACATGGAACATATCCCATGCGGCTCGAGACGTGTACGCGACACACAAGAAGATGAAGGCTCGCGCATAAAATATGCAACATAGCCATGATAGTTAGGGTTCCAAACTAACGCAAAAGGTCCTTACCATCGATAGCGGGGTGGACGTCGGTGTGAACTACATGTACGACAGCTGGCGGAGGAGCTGCCACATCCATCACTGTAGAAGCAGCTTTTTTACCCTTCGCCGCTGATGAAGACACTACCTTCTTCGCCACAACAGTCTTCTTGGAAGCCATTACTATGATCAGAGAAGGAGGACGAAGACAAGAGGGTTAGGGCAATAGCAGAAAGTAAAAGAAAGTCTTTCCCAAACACCCTGCTACTTATAGGCAGAATCCCAATGGACCGACGCATCGATCCACGAGCAGTATAACCGACTCTTCGGTTATCAAGGCGATATAATTATTTAGGGCTAGACTCTTGGGATCCTGTCCCAAAAAGCGGCCTTAGAATCAAACAGCAATTAATGCAAAAAGATTTGCACACGTGACAGGATGACGTGGCAAGGAGCTCATGCGGCCAGACAGCCCATGCGGCCAAAGGGCCCATGCGGCTGATTGACCAATGCGACTGAGGAGGCTATGCGGTTGGGACATCCATGCGGCCAGGATATCATATGCGGCCATGAGAGTTTATATATAGCCATGCTTCTTATTCAAAGTATTTTAATTTTGCAAGTTAAAAACTTTGAAGGGGGTCTTGTAGAAGCATAGAAAAGAATAAAGAAAGATCCATGCGGCTAAGGATCCCCATGCGGCTGAGAGAGCACATGTGGCTCAGGGATCCATGCGGCTCAAGCGTTTATGCGGCTCGAATAGTTCCATGCGGCTTAGAGAGGAGCCACATGGCCCTCAACAGCTCTTTCCTTTGTCTTCTACTGTATTTAATGCCTTGACGGCTGACAGCTTTGACCAATGACAAAAAGATACAATAATGACTCTGCCATAATGGCAGACTCCTAGGGAAACGAAGGATATCTCTGACACAATCCCCTGAAACCCAGAAACCTTCTTGCGTCTATGACACGTAGACAGTCACATGTGGCTCAGACAGAGACCACCCCATGCGGTTTAGGCCGAAGCTATCCTATGCGACTCAAGCAGAGGCTACACCATGCGGCTCACGAGGACTATCTCCATGCGGCTCACGAAGAAGGCACCCATCATGCGGTCACCTACACTCATGCGGCTCAGATCATCACCATGCAGTTCAAATATTCAGGGGCCACTCCCAAGCAGCCATGACACGTGGCCAGCCTTATGTGGCTCAATGGGGAGCAGTCCTCATACGGCTCAGACTTTCTAAGTGGCTCGCGGTTAAGACACGTGGCATGATAATGGGACACGTGACATTAAATCGACCGAAATCTATCAACAAATCCTAATAAAATATTGGGATCAAATCAGATCATTTGCAATCAAGCAAATCAATGACATGTGGCTGGAAATCCGAGATTGGCATAACAAATCATGGGATTTATGTCAATCATCATTAATTGCCCACAAAGATTTGACGTTATCACATTAATTGCTCAAATCTTTTACGAGCGGCCCAGATTCATTGATCTTTAACTGCCGACTTTTGAGAAGGGCAATCATTACAAACCCTAATAATGCCCCCCACTCTTATAAATAGCAAGGTGCCATTCCCTTGCAACACATACACACACAGAGGAGAGAGACAGACATAGACAAGCAGAGAGCAGAGAGCGGAGAGAAAGAGAGCACACCCTCCTCGGATCCAGAGAAAATAAGGAGAGCATTTCCTCATCAACGCCAAGCAGTTCTTCTACAGAGCCAAGGCTGCACCCGATCGTCCAAGGAGTAAGACAGAGCTGCCGTCGCTTTTTCGAACCTCTATTGTCACCCCCCAGAATCTAAAATAAACAATTGTACTTAGATTTTTGTACCTAGGTTTTCATCCCTAGGCTTTCTTTGTACAAGCGAGTTTGTATTGTGAGTCTAAGTTCAGTCCTCCGATAATTGTTCTGTTCTTTTACAATAATGGCAAACAGGGTGTTGGCAAAGGAGGAGTGTGACATTATGCTTGGAGACTCTTTTGATCAAGCATTATCTGTTAAAGTTGCTCATCATTTGCTCCCCTCGGAAGCAATGTTCACAGTGGTCTATGGTGATAATACTAAGGAGGGTCGTCGTGCACTTTGGGATAGGCTATCTCAGTTGCAGGAGTCTCATTCTCTTCCTTGGGTGGATAGGGGTGATTTTAATGTTGTTCTCAGGTCGGAGGAGAAGATTGGTGGCCGAGCAGCAGATCCAGTTTTGATTCAGGAATTTACAAATTTTAAAATGGTTACTGGCTTATCTGAGCTTCCATACTCTGGGAGTTGCTTCACTTGGCTGAAATCGATGAAGGATGGTAAGTGTGGCTCTCGACTTGATCGAGTTATGGTTGATAACACATGGATCAGGCTGGCTCCAATGTCTAAAGTGGATCATCTTAATAAATTGGAATCGGATCATGCCCCGATTCTTGCTCAGTTTAAACGAGAACCTGTGTGGGGGAGGAAACAGTTCAGATTCCTTGATTTATGGACGTCGCATGGGGAATTCTCTTCTATTATCAATCAAGCTTGGCAATCGGTTGATCATCCGAATGCTGTCACTCGAGTGTCTCTTCGTCTTGATGCTTGCAGGAAAATGTTATCCACATGGAGCAGTAAATCATATGGTGATATCTTTCAATCGGTTAAGGAAGCTGAAGATGTGGTGTTAAGTGCGGAGTTACATCATGAGGTCATAAATAATCAGGAGTCACTTGAACAATTGTCGAAGGCCAAGGCTCTACTTAAACAAAAAGTTTGTACTGAAGAAGCTTATTGGAGACAAAAGGCTCGCCTAAAATGGGACCTAGAAGGGGACAAAAACACAGCGTACTTTCATAGCTGTGTAAATAATCGGAAGAAGTCGCTGCACATCCATTCTGTCACTACTGATACTGGAGTTATTCTTACGGAAAAGCAGGATATTCATACCCATGCGAAGGACTTCTTTGCAAAATCATATGAGAGGGGGGATATCCAGGATGATGAAGATTTGCTCAACCTTATCCCGAGTCTTGTGTCAGATGAGGACAATAACAATCTCATTGCTGAGCCTACAAAGGATGAAATTCTGAATACAATCAAGAGCTTGGATAAATCTAGTGCCTCAGGTCCAGATGGGTTTATCCCTTCTTTCTATTTGCACAGTTGGGGTATTGTTGGTGATGATATTCAAGAGGCAATTTCTATGTTCATGGATGGGTTTTTCCTTCCTCGGGCTTTCACTAACACATCTATTGTGTTAATTCCTAAGGTCAAACAACCTCAAACCTTTGGTGATTACAGGCCTATCAGTCTCTGTACTGTCTTTAACAAAATTATATCGAAGCTCTTATCACGCCGATTAGCTTCTTTGCTACCACGTCTGATTTCACAGGAATAGAGTGGGTTTGTGCAAGGTCGTGAGATAGTAGATAATATCCTACTGGCTCAAGAGATGATGGCCAAGATGAATAAGAAACACAAGGGAGGTAACATCGCGCTAAAGTTTGATATGATGAAGGCTTATGATAGGGTGGATTGGAGACATCTATTGAAGGTTCTTCGTCGATTTGGCTTTCACAATAAGTGGGTGGATATGAGGTTGTGGATTGTGAATAATGTGTGGTATTCACCTCTTATAAATGGGGAATCGACCGAATATTTTCAAGCATTTCGTGGTTTGAGATAAGGAGATCCATTGTCTCCTGCATTGTTCATCTTAGCAGTAAAGGTTCTCACTCGGAGTCTGAAGCGATTGCCAGATATTGATGGCTTCACTCCTCGAGGATGTCCCTCTATCACATACCTTACATATGCCGATGACGTGCTTCTTTTTTCTGCAGGAGATTTGTGATCGGTGGGGATGATCAATGAAGTCCTGTCCAGGTATGAAGCTATGTCGGGCCAGAAGATAAGCAAACAAAAGTCTTCGATATATCTCTCTTTGAAAGAACGACCAGAGAAGGGTGATGAATTGGCCTCTCGGTTTGGTTTCAAAGTGGGTTATCCTCCGTTTACTTATCTTGGCTGTCCACTTATGGCAGGCCGGCGTAATGGGGGAATGTATGAAGAATTATTAGACAAGATTCGGCATAAATTGGAAGGATGGCACAATAAAATTCTTTCTCCTGGAGGTAAATTGGTTCTCATCAAGAATGTGCTAGCTTCTATTCCAGTTTACACGTTGGCCGTGTGTGACCCACCTGTGGCAGTGTTAAATAGGATGGAGTCTATGTTTTCTTCTTTCTTTTGGGGTTCGCAGGACGGAGTTGCGAAGAGGACTTGGCTGGGATGGGCTTCTAATGCTCGTACTAAAAAAGAAGGTGGTTTGGGTGTTAGACGTTTGGAGGACGTAATGACTTCAATGACGATTAAGTTATGGTGGAAATTTATGACTCAATCCTCGCTTTGGACTCAATTTTTCAAGATAAAATATTGTTCTCATGAGTCTGAGCTTCAAGTTCAATTAACATCTAATGCTTCTCATGTCTTGAAGAGATTAGTTCTTGGGCGTCAGCTTGCGAGTCAGTACATTACTCTGGTTGATGGTGCTTGGCATTGGCGCTACGCGCATTCAGGTATGTTCTCTGTTACTTCAGCATGGGATGTGGCTCGCACTTATTTTCCAAGACTTCCTTACTTCAAGCATATATGGAACAAGTGTATCCCAACAAAATGGTCGATTCTATGGTGGCGAATGCTGCATAAAAAACTACCAACTGACGATAATATATCCAGGCTTGGATATAGTATGGCATCAAAATGTCACTGCTGTGTTGATCCTTCTACTGAAAACATGGCACATATCTTTCATGAAGGAGAGTTAGCTGTTCAAGTGTGGGCCTCGGTTCAGCAAGCATATGGGATCAGGATGAATGGCAGTACTCTATTACACAGACTTCGTTCTTGGTGGAGAAAGAAGAAGAAGCATAAAAAAGAGATTGTGGTGGCAGCGGTTATATGGGTGCTTTGGAAAAATAGAAACAAGTGGCGCTACGAGCAGTATTCTTATGGAGCGGACAGGTTGGTTAGGGAATTTTTTAGGCAGGTGGAGAAGGCATCTGTCAAGTGTAATCACTAAATTCCTCTTGTAACCTGAGTTGGTACTCAAACTTATGCATGAATAAAATTTAGTTCTCCTTAATTAGTTTAGGAAGACCAAAGGGTAGTCTTCCTAATTACTAAGTTGTCATTATTAAAATTAATGAACTATTTTTAACTAGTATAAGTATGTAAGGGTATTTTCGGAATTCAAAGTTTCACCATCTAAGTTTTCCTATTATATAGTAGAATATATATATATATATATATATATATATATATATATATATAATATATATATATATATATATATATATATAAGGGAAAAAAAAACAAAAAAAAAAAAAAAATATAGGGGAATACTAGAGTTTTATTAATCAAAGAAGTGCCAACTCAGGTTACAAAAGTGTGTTTAAAAACTCATATTACAAAAATTTTAAGTAAAACCCGCAGGGAGATGATCATGAGTGCAAGTAGCCATCGCCTTCTTGATTTGTCGTTTAATCTCAAACACGAGCTGCTGATAAATATATTAATATCCTTCATACCTCCATTTGTTTCTATTTTTCCAGAGAACCCACACAATTGCCCCCACCGTAATTTGCTTAATGTGTTTGTGTCCCCTAGTCCACATCGAGTTCATCCGAAGTTCGATTGATTCAGCTGCAGACTGCACATTAAATAAATCAGAGAAATAATTCCAAATCCCCGTTGCTAACTCCCCCTCCGCTAAGATATGACTTGTAGTCTCCACCGTATGATACGAACAACAATGGCAAAAGGAAGCGAGATGGAAACCTATTCTCTGAATAACATCATCCGTAGGTAACTTCCTCCATAGAACACGCCACATTAACACAGACCACTTGGCTGGTATACAACTTCTCCATATTTGCTTAAATTTCTCATCCATATTTTGATGAATCCGGATTGTATTCCAAGCAGATGTAATAGAGAAACTACCTGATCGACCAGGAACCCAGATAAAATTATCCAGACCATCCTGAGTAGGAATGACAGCAATGTGTTCATCCCCCATATCTTTGCCTTTGATAATCTGCTTCCATATGTGAGATTAGCTCAACGTGGCAATAGCTTGAGAAGGACAATTATTAGGGAAATATTTAGCATGCATGAAGAAAATCCAAAGAGATCGAGATGATCTAATCTTCCATCAGAGTTTTATAGACAAAGCGTCCAGAACATCTTGCAGCCGTCGAATCCCTAGACCCCCTTCATCTTTAGGGTTAGCCACCTTCGACCATGATATCCAAGCTCTTTTGTCACATCCACTAGTAGATCCCCATAGAAATGTTTGAAACATGTCTTCAACCTGTTTGATGACACTAGCAGGAGGATTACACGCAGCCAAAGTGTAAACTGGGATTGATGTAAGCACAGACTTAAGAAGGATAAGTCGTCCACCCATCGATAATGCTTTATTATGCCAACCAGATATCTTATATCTGATCTTGTTCACCAGGTCATCAAATATGGCGGCATTCCTCATGCCCGCTGTCATAGGAGAGCCCAAATAGATCATAGGTAAACTATTAACCAGGAAACCAAACGCTGATTTAATCTCTTCAACTCTGTCCACTGAAATATGCTTTGAAAGATAAATTCCAGATTTGTCTACATTAATCTTCTGGCATGAGGATTCCTCATACTTGCTCAAGACATTCACTATTTTCTTAATCGATTTCTTATCTCCCCCCGAAAATAAAATGATATCATCAGCGTAAGCCATATGTGTTATGATAGGACAACCAATAGGTGAATAATATGGAATGAATCCTGGAGACTCTTTCAACTTGTTCAAATTGCAGCTTAGACTTTCCGCAGCAATAACAAATAGTAATGGAGATATCGGATCACCATGTCGCAATCCGCATAGGCTCTTGAAAAACCCAGAAGCATTGCCATTAATCAAAGATGAAAACCAGACATTATCAAGAAGATGAAGAATCATATTGAGCCACTCATTGCAAAATCCCATCTTTTTAAGCACATTAAGAAGGAAAGCCAGTGAACACGATCATAAGCTTTACTCATATCGAGTTTTAAAGCCGTATTCCCGCCCCATTGCTTGTGATGGATCATACTGATCATCTCCTATGCTAAGACCACATTGTCAATGATCTCTCTTCCTTTAATAAATCTACTTTGTTTAGGTAAAATCAGCCGTGGGAGGAAAGGAGACAATCGTCTAGCTATCAGCTTAGAAAACAGCTTGTTAATGAAGTTACAGAGACTAATTGGCCTGTAGTCTGTAATCGATTTCGGATTATTCTTCTTAGGGATAGGGAGAAGATGAGTGCTCGTGGTGGATCTCGATAAAGCAAAACCATCAAAGTATAGATAAATCGCCTCCAAAATATCTTGTCCAATGATGTCCCACGCTGCTCTAAAGAATCGACCAGAAAAACCATCTGGACCTGGAGTACTGTCTTGGTCTAGACTTTTAAGACTATCAACCAACTCTTCCATGGTCAGCTTAGTCATAAGTTGAGCATTCTCATCTATTATAAAAGAAGTAGGAACAACATCTAAAAAATTAGATTGATAAACAATGTGAGAGGGAATGAAGAGCTTACTATAGAACTCGTTAGCTTCAGTTTGAATGTCCATAAATTGTTGAGAAATCTTCCATCCTCTGATATAAGACTATGAATTTGAAGCCTGTTTCGTTTGGCCGACACACAAGCATAAAAGTATTTAGTATTCTTATCCCCTTTCCCATCCCATTTGTTCTAGCTTTTTGTCTCCAATAAGAGTCTTCATAAAGAACTCTCTACTTCAAATGAGCTTTGGCACGCATCCAGTTCTCCCTCAATGTATCACCAGCCTCGTAAGCAAGTTCAGCAGCCAAGACCTTATCTTTAGCATTTTTCACCTCCTAAAATATATCCCCAAATGTACTATGACTCAAAACTGACAAGGCTTTCCGTACAGCAGCTAATCAAAGACCAATCCGGACCATACTGTTAGGGTTACTAACAGATGTCCATGCTTGACTCACAATACTGCTAAAATCTTCATGTGTAGTCCAGAAATTAAGGAATCTAAATAATTTTCTATTCGAGTCACTCTTGCTTTAAATAGTAATCAAAATCGGACGATGATCAGATTCCATTCGGTTCAAATAAGAGCAGGTCGATAAAGGAGCCCATTCATGCCAATCAGTATCAAGCAGCCATCTATCAAGTCTCGAACTTTGTCGATGAGGACCTTCATCACTCTTCACTCATGTAAAACAACTGCCAGAGTCTGGAACAGTGTATAGACCAGCACCAAGTTGAAAATTCAGAAACTCATTAACCCCTACCGAGCAGATAGGAGAGCCTCCAAACTTTTCATCAGCAGACGCGACAACATTAAAATCCCCTCCGACCATCCAAGGTAGTCTGAACCGAGATTGCAAATTAATCATATGACCCCATAATTCTCTTCTTCCTTTCTTCTTATTGTGTCCATGCACCACTGATAAAAGAGTTCTGAAGGGGAAGACTGATCCTGACACAATAACACTCAGGACCTGATTGTGAGAATCGATCTCTTCCATATTGATCTCCTGTCTAACCATGATCCAAATATTACCCTTAATATTTGAAGCCAAAGACTGAAACCCTAGTTTAAGTTGGTAAGAAAATAACTGATTCAGAGCCACTTTAGGTTCAATGATAGCAAGAACCATGACCTTATGAGTACGACATAAAGACTTAACTCTTTTAAAAGTTATTATGTCAGCTATTCCTCTAATATTCCATATAAGAAAATTAATCATTATTGGCGGAGGAGGTTGGAACAGATGATGGACCTTTCGACGATGATCTGGTGTATCTAGGCTCGCTTGGTTGTGGATAGATTTTCTTCTTTCCCCGACCCTTTCTGGGGATAATAGGAAGGTCTCCTGGCCCACCATGTATGTC
Organism: Iris pallida; assembly: GCA_029216955.1. Taxonomy (NCBI): domain Eukaryota; kingdom Viridiplantae; phylum Streptophyta; class Magnoliopsida; order Asparagales; family Iridaceae; genus Iris; species Iris pallida. Next base: position 4,121,608 of record JANAVB010036018.1, read on the forward strand.
TTCTTCATCTGCCACGTCAGCCCAAGTCGTCCTGAGCTCTCCTTCTTCTGGTGTTGACTGTTCAGAAATATTGTCCTCCTCTTGAATGTCAGTAATATTATTCGGTGGTAAATCATTCGCAGCCGAAATATTCTTCTAAGCTTCCCCATCAGCAACATTAGCAATGCCAGGTGCTTACATTCTATTGTCCGGACGCTCTGCTAGTGACCCGGAGTTAATAATCGGGTCGTTGGCTTGTGTGGAGCCGTCAACTACCGCCACTGTGTCTTTATTATTATTGAGCCCGACTTCCAAAGCCCCAGTCCTAGGGGAGGCTGTCTCATGAGGGTGATTGTCACTCTTAGCAGTTGATGAGGTCTCTTGAATAAGTAATCCTTTGCCTTTATGAAGAGGATTAATGGAGGGGCCCACCGCCTTTGATGGCTCTATGTTATTATGTTTCTCTTTCTGAAGTTTGCAGTCGTCTTTATTGTGGCCTTGATGAAAGCATGCAGAACAATAGTTAGGGATGTGCTCGTATTCTATATGCTGAGAGTAGGATCGTCCTTGAGGCAAGCTAATGCGAACCAATTTCGACAATGTTTTACTAGCATCCACTTCAATAAACACCCGAGCCATGCTGGGATGAGTAAGGTCCTCTGTATCCTTGTCCACGTGCAATGGATTGCCTATGCCCAGAGCAATAGAAAATAAAGCATTTTTGGCAAAAAGTTGGATAGGAAGACCCGGAAAAGAAACCCAAACAGGAGTCAGAGGAGATTCCTTAGATGCAGTAAAATCTTTAGTCCATCTGAAAATTCTCATCGGAGCACGAACAACATACCACATCTCTCGAGATCTTAGTCGAAGGAGGTCCACTTCCAAAGAAGGATGGATAAGAACATGCTTTGAATCAATAAGACCCACCTTAATAGATCCATTAAACTTGAACACCTTAAAAGCTTTACGGATCGCGTCAATAGACGGCCGCTGGTGAGAGAATTTACCTATTAAAGCAAACTTGAAAGGATCCGAGAGAATTTGTTCCTCCTCCTCCGTAAAAGAAATCACCAGAACACCTTTAGAAAACGTTGGAGATCTGATCGCAATCGAAGTGGGGGATTTGATGAACCACCCGCCACCACCGACGCGAAGGTCGGGTTTGGTAACGCAGCCATAGATACCAGTGGCCAAATGGCCTACTAGCAAGGAACAAGATCGCCGGCACCAAACCCTAGGAGAGCTATATATATATATATATAAATATAAATATATATATATATATATATATATAGAAACATATATATAAATATAAGTTCACAAAAGAAAGTATACAACAAATCTATAAAAACTGAACTAAACAAAGCCCTAATTCAAACTCAGAATTGGAACCCAATCTCAGCCAAAACAATTAAAATCAACTCAAAACTGGTATTCATATACCCAACTCAAACAGTCCACATGAACAACCCAACTCAAATCATAAGTTCGACCCAAATCAAACAACAACTCAAAAATAACCCAAGAGGGTGTGTGTGTGAACATGAGGAGGTGTCAGGGGTATCAAACAGTGTCCAAAACTGTGTCAAATCGTGTCAAAAATAAGTGTCAGCAGCATATCAAAGAATTGGTGTGCACAGCATCGTGCTGCCATGTCGTGTCCTTTATGACACGACACACATGCTCTCGTGTCACGTGTTCGTGTATAGAGTTAGGTTAGGTATAGGGCTAGGTGTCCAATAGCCTGCACCGTGTCCCGAACATGTCGTGGTTTGACACAAAAGCCGTATCAGTGGCAAAATCTCGCACGTGCATAGTCAGTACAAAACCCATGCGAGTGCGATTTCTCCTTCGATACGAATCCATTTCTCATGAAATTTTGTGAGCAGGTTGACAGAGGTTGTTCCCACATGTCCACAAAGTTTTACGTGTCCATGTGCCATGTCCAGCGAGTACAAGACTCGTGGAAGCAGGACACGCACTATAGTATTGTGCAGGCATCCTCGTGTCCAAATGCGACACAAAAATATGTCTAAAATCATCTCAGTCACATAGATATACAATCTACACATAATTAGCTACAAATCTACGAAATTAGTTTTGAAAAACATTTACAAATAGTCCATTGAGGCATTTTATCAAACACTTCCTACAATACTTCGATACGCCTCCGATACGCGTATTAAATGGTCACAAAATCCTACCAAACTTGGTCTACAGGTGTATGGCACCTAGATACATGCATCTATGAAAAGAATCAGAAAAACAAATGAGTTTAGAGCCATTACATATTGAGAGTTGGAATCTCAATGCAAAAACCTAGAAATAAGATCCTTCACCAACTTATTATGGTCCAAGAGCCTCCAATCCTTGCTAGCTAGCTTCTATAGACCTCTTCTACAGTAGGGGAGTGTGATGTAATAGACTAGGATCACTTTGGAGTTGATTTGGAGAAATGAGGTGGATTTGGGAGAAGAGCACAAATTAGGGTTTGAGGAGGCAATGAAAAGAGGCAAGATGTGATGCTTATAAAGGGGGGATATGCTTGGCCGGCCACGTGCTAGGGTTAGGGTTTAGTACAATGTAGGCTATGCGCTTCTCTTTACAATGTAAGTTAAGCCCTCAAGTTAAAGGCCCTAGTAGATATACGGTTTCAAGCTAAAATATCTATCTTAGCTAAAATATCTAGGTATTATCTAACTTAGTCTTCTAGTTAGAAACTTCTAATGCATTCTCTAGGCCAACGACTAACATTTAGATTAATGCAAATCTAGGTCAAGGCTCAACACAATAATTAGCATAATATTAATTATGAAAAATTCAAATTAATTCTAATAAATCATAAATAACCTTTGGCTAAAAATATGGTAGTGACAGTTCTCACACAACATCCAAATAATAGAATTTCAAAATATATACGAAGTTTAATCCAAAAAGTAAAAAAAAAAACTAATATTCAAATCCTAATAAATTGAACAGACGCTTTTGGCTAATTGATCAAATAATCGAGCATAATGTCTTCAAACTTTCTATCCCCTTCAAACAAATATGCCCTGCGGTCAAAGATTTCATCGATGATGATGTCATAGACATCTTTCTTTGGTGGTGCATGAGAATTTTAGCGTCGAAAAGCAACATGTTTTCTTTTGAAGTGCTTTAGAAAATACGTCTTAGGCAAGTTAGATTGTTCAGGTACCTACAACCATAGAAACACAAAGTTACAATAACATTAGCTACTATAATTTATATTGTAGATTATATTGCAGAGTGGAAGTAGATATTACTGTTGTTAGCCAGCTCTCCCAAAAGCACATAAACTAAGTATTGGCTTACTGTGTCCTAAATAAATTTTTCATGAATTTGATCATGAAAAAGTTTTTCTAGAAATAAAGAAGTCCCAGCAACATAACAATTCACGTAACCTAAAATGATTCCTGGAGTTCAATTTAACAAAGAATATTACAAACATGTGTATGGAAACAGAAAGGATGGCCATACATATAAATACATTAGAAAGAGAGGATACCCAAATCTTTCTACAAAATTTATGACTTCTACCAAGGTATCAGACATTTATTTGTACTTGGCAACCAATAAAGAATTGCTAGAATATATTGACATTCCATAGAATTATGACAAATAAACCACTTCACTTCCTATAATCTAGAACATAATCAGGATTGATTTCTTTGATCCTTTGTCATAGGTTCAAACCTAGTTGTAGTGTAACTTGCATCAATTTTTAGATTTTATGGCCATTGGAGAATTAATTCGGATTATGCTCTTTGATAGTGAGAATTTAGATGAAGTTGGCATTGGATAATGCACGTGTGTTCGTCTTCCATACAGCCTTCATCTGTAGGAACCAAATTTATCTTTGTGATATGTTAAAGCATCTTCTCATCATGTTTAGTTTCAAAATTCATATGGCTGTGCCAAAGAATACATGGGTATCATTCTCTGCCATGGTTGAAAATAAAGTCGAAGATACGCCAGAGATACGATTAGAGTACATAGGTATCAAGAATACATGGGTATCATTCTATTCCATACATACCTGCTTTCCACGAACTGAACTAAGAGCCCTTCTCTATGCCAGGGGATAAGTCGAAGATACGGTTAGAAAATAAAGGATCTTTTAGGGAATGAGGAAAAAACTACACTTGAGATTTTTTTTTAGGTGATTTGGACTGGGGTTGGTACCATTTTTATGGTTGAAGTTGCCAGGGTACAAAATATGATGCAGTTTTAGAATTGGTTGTTTTCCTTCTTTTCTTCATCTTCTAAGTATTACTTTTGTATCATATTTTACACAATCTTATTTGGATGATGAGAATGGTGTTTTGAAGGACATTATATTGTCTTTTCTTGTAGCTTTTCTTTGAAGAAGTTGGGATCTAAATTCTTAGTCCAATTCTTCAATATTGTATTCTTATTTTCGTTAGATAAGCTGATTTTTCCATAGCTTTGTTCTAAGATCTTGTTAGGTGTGGATCCTCTTAGAATTCAGAAAGTTCTTTATTCGATTCTTTCTATTGTAAATAGTGAGTGAAGTCTCTAAGAAATCAGATTTAAATACACATAATTTGACCTCGTGTTCTTAGTTCCGGACAAATGATGATTTTTGTGGGTAAAGTAACCAAATGAGGTTTTGGATATCATGGTATATAGTATGCAGGAGTATCCACCTTCATGAGTTTTAATTAGTGCCTACTTGAAAGATGGTTGATATGGTATGGCTCATATGTGTCTGGTATACACATCCAAACCTAACAACAGAGATTTTAGTACAGTAGTTAACTAACAGTTTTAAGACCATTTGAGGCTTGAAATAAGAGGATCCACAGTCATGTGGCCGTCAAACATTTGTGTGATAAACTTTTGATAAATTAGGACCCAGAAGCAAATCTAATGTTTACTTCATGGATGACGTACCTATAATCCTCTCTCAGGTCTTTGGTAGAGATCTGTAGTGTGCAAATTCATAAGTAGGTCCTCTTGGCTTTCTAAGTGGATCCTACTTCTCATGCTAGGCTTACCTGTCTTCCAGCTTTGTCGTTGATGGTATCAGCAGTGACCAATCGAACAATCAGTGGTATGCCATCAAGATAGCAGGATGTAAAGCAGTAAGTAGTAATGGTGAAATTGAGGAATGTGTAATATTAGAACCAAAAATGTCAGTTTTCTTGAGAAGGCGGTGAAGGTGTTGTAAAGCAGTAATGGTTAAATTGAGGAAATTAAGTGTAGTATCATAACCAAAAATGTGGTATCAGAAAACAAGACAAAAACACCACAACACAGCTCTACATATGAGTGTATAGCATTTTAAAACCATCAAGATAGCAGAAGAGCCACATTAGGCCAATAACTATAGCAGGTGAGAATATGAGGAAAGTCACATGAAGTTGCATACCCAATATAAGGCTCCATTTTATGTATTAGGTCTCGTGCCCATGCTAAATTTAATAGTTTCAAGTTCAGGATAACTATAGGTAAAACATGGAATTAATTCTAACTCCTACATGTTGCAAAATAAAAAAAGTCTCAAGAAGAAATTTGTTTGACTACTTACTATTACTAAAATCGGGAAATAGAAATAATATTTAACTCCCATGCACACTAAACTACTATGTCATGTGCAACAGTCTCCATGGCAGTACCAAGAAGTAGAGTTTTAGTCTCCATACCTCAGAAGTACCATGAACTGATGATGATGACTGATGTGCAGTTCTTGGAGTATTACTTTTTATTATTTCATTGATTATTACCATTTCTTCTTTAAGCGTGATTACATCAGTCTCCATACCTTCATTTTTCTTTTTTAATTGACGAGCAATTTCTCTACATGTCGCTGAAGCACAAATCTCCGTCTTTGAAACACCTCCACCCATGCCACAAACATAACCCTTTTTTATCACGTCCGAGTACCTAAACATACAATAACAAGGGGGATCATCTTCTATAAGCCTTCTAAATTTTTTCTACAAGATATAAACAAACTATTTATAACAAAAAAAATCTCACAAACCATTGCAATAGAGTCATTGTCCTAATCATTTTGTCCCATGTACGGATCATCTTCTACTAGTTTTCTATTTTTTCCTGCAAAACATAAAAACGGTTCATATATATGATTAAGGAAACTCAAAATCGACAAAATTATTATTTCAGTTAAGAGATAGCTAATCTTACAATATAATTGTTCAAGCTGGTAGAAGAATTAACATTCTTAGGCATATGTGTGGTCACGTATAACACACTTCTATTGACCTCACCAGTAGGACTCTCCTTTTTCTATATTAAAAATACACACAAAATATCATATTGAAACAAAATATAAGAAAAGAAAAAAGAGAAAGAAAACAGAAAAATATGTATATTAAGTAGTTACCAGCTTATATGCTATCCTCGCACATCCAGTCCTATCAGTTATGTGTAGTATCTTTACTTTTTTCTCGCTTCCTTACCAACTTCACGGTGAATCTTGTCTTCAGTAGTAGAGCAGAAATCAACAAAGACTTCCCAATATTCTTTCTTTACAATGTTACAAGGACTATTTCTTTTTCGCTCAGCAACTGTTGGATACATATCATACATTTTCGAAGGTTAGACTTCCAATTTTTCCAAGAAATATTAACTTTTTCCAAAACATTATCCTTATAATATTCGGGCATAATATACTTATTCTGCAAAAATAATCAATCTTCTTCAAATATTACACAAACATAACGATTTAACATTTTTTTCAAATAAATAACATTTATTCACATTAACACCTCTCCATATATCTTATTTCATACTTTGTGGAACCTTTTTCCAAGAATCAATTGCAGGTGGACAATGAGCCTTTATTATCTTTCCAACATCAATTCTAAATTTTTTTGATTCAATATCAACAGGTTGTCCATATTCATCAAAACTAATAACTTTTGGGGTACCTAAGAAATTATTCAAATATCAGAACATATTATAAAACATATTACATAGAAACTTTTAGATAAAGATATTGAAATACTATTAGATAAAGATGTTGAAATATTCACCGAATCGATCAGAAGTGCTTCCTTGATAACCACTAGAATGATCCCCATTATTAGAATCATCCCTATTAGCTTCATTAGCTTCATGATCACTACAAAGCTAAAACAACAAACACAAATCATACATAAACATAGCATGCATTGTGCTTGAGAATAAAGACAGTAGAAAAATCATATATGTTCCAACGATCAAAGTCAAAAGGAATCATATAGGTTAGAAGTAAAGAAAAATACACACTTCTTTTTGTTAAACCTACAACCATTGAAACACAAAGATACAATAACATTAGCTACTAAAATTCACATTGCAGAGTAGAAGTAAAAAATTTCGTTGTTTGCTCTTCTAAACACAGTTAACTAGGTATTAGCGTACTATGCCTCTACTGGTGCCAATTTTGTTTGCACATTGAAGAAGACTTCCAACTTTCTATTTTTCAATATTATTTTGAAGTAACCAAGTTTTTTGTCACTATTTTCTACAATGAAGCTACAGCTATCAGTCTGCCAGTTAAGAAACTAGAATTGAAGTGGATTTATTCACTATTGTAGATGGTCTTATTGATTTTAAAAAATACCTCATGCATTTGACAGGATCATGTGTGTTTGGCTTTGATAAAATGCATGCCTTTTATAAGTAATTCTACATCCAGAACCAAAGCAGTGTTTGAAAGCCAGTACATGTAGAAGCCAAGTACATAGAATCATGATGATATATAAGTTTATAGATTACACTATAACAGAAATTAGAACACTGAATGCTCATTGCTCATTATGTTCCTGTGTGATTTTTTTTCCAGATCCAAAGTCTTCTTTATATATATAGCAATCCACATATTGTAGTAATTGAACATACTTCATATATACTTGGCAGAATCGAGGTTTCCTTGTCAGATGTAGTCTATTTTAAATCACAACCCTGCTAAAATCTTCATTCTTGATAATAAATGATAATTGTTGATACGAGTCTGGTACATATGAAGTCGGAACCAGCTGCCTTTGGTTTTACAGAGGATTGGCATAGGTAATTGGTTGAGGTTTTTTTCCCTCCTTCGGAACTTAATTTCGGATTATGGTATAGATAACAGCTGGTAGCCCAGTCTCGGCCACCATTACCTATCCATCAAGAAATCATTCTCCAACAGCATTGCCATGAACCAGAAGCATATAATTACTGTTTTGTGTGGCTACGAAACAAACTTATCAAAAGCAACCCCCCTAATCAACAAATATTTGTAGATGCAGGGAAAAGAGAACAAAAAATGACAAGGTCAGGTTTATGGTAAAAAGTCTGCAACCTATGAAAAGATGGAGACTGAATAATCCAGTAAGTGAATACAATTACCAAGTTAATTGAGCACAAGAACTTATAGGACCGATTGTAGGAACGAGTTGTAAAGCGCAATACTCTAGAGGGGGGTGAATAGAGTAGGCAGCGGAAATTAACTATTTAAAAAATGTTAGTAACAAGATCACAGATAATATATCACAGATATGTAAATAAAAAGTAAAGAGTAGAGAGCAAACACAAACACAAGGATGTATACTGGTTTCCCTCTTGTGAGTACTAGTCCAGTCGGAAGAACTCTAGCTTCCAGTTGAATCCACTATGGAAAATCACCACAAGTTTTCATCCGAAGTTCTTGCAACTTCTACAACGCGAGCTTTGATCCGAAGTACTCGACCAACTTTATTTGTGAAGAGTCTTCTTCAATCAAGCCTCTGATTACAACCACTCTGAAACTTCTAAATTGTACCGCACTGGCAAATCGACTAGAGGATTGTAACTGGCTTGGGATTTGAAAAACAATAGCTCAGAACACTTTGGAAGAAGTAGTAGGCTTATAGAGAAGAGATATGAAAGTGAATTGGTGTTTTAGTGAATTAAAATGATCGAAATCCTTCTCTATTTATAGTTTTTCCAAAGGCATAATTCTGACAGAATTTGGGCAGAACTCGATGAGAAAATCTCCCTGGAATCCGTAATTGCAGGGAGACCAAGTTCAAAAACCAACGTTCACTATCCGAACACTGGCCGAACTCTAGCCAAATTCGGGCCGAGTTCTGCTAGGGTTCTGTTAGGGTTTTTGCAAATAGTTTTTGGGCTTTTTGAAAAGTCAAACAGTTATGAAGTAGTTTGGGCTTGTTTCAAAATGAAAGGATATTTTGAAAACGTTTCTTGGATAGCCTTTTTGCCAGTACGATGCAGTGTACATCGTATTCTAGACTCAATAAATATGAAAAATACATTGATAAAATAGAAAAACTAAGAGCCCTTTGATGACGCCTTTCTTCAGATATTTGAGCAGACTTGAAGACGTCTTTTTCACTTGACGGCATATGTCCAAAGATAAACAGATCTTGAAATCTGAATACCTTTGGGGGCTTCGTCCCCGAACCCCTGACGGGGGGCGCTGGCCCCTCGACCCCTGTTCGCTGACCGGGCAGCGGAACCCCCAATGCGAGGCCCCGGATAGGTCGTTAGGTGGTTCAGAGAAATTTTCTTGTATAACGTCGTCTTTGGCCCATCAATAATTCTCTATTGAATATGTCCTGGTTTGATCATGTTTGATCATGCTTACAGCATGTCTACAAGTACATGTTAGACAAACAGAACAATATGATACAAGCATAGCAATATGATATAGAACATTTAGGACAATGCTAATATTAGGACAATGCTAAGTTTAAGTAGCAACATGATAGTGATTACATGAATATTAGTGATGTTATTATGGTAAACTTAATTGATTAGCCATATTCAAAAACATGATATAATCATTGGGCTAACAGAGCTGACATAAATTTGCATCACAATACTGTATAGGGAAGTATAAAATTTGACCAATAAGGTATTCTGAACATTCACAGTTGTATAATCCTGCACAGTAGTACTAAAACTTTCTTCAATAGTCGCAAAGGTTGCTCTTCACAATTCTTGATGGTAAAAACTTATATCGAAATATATCCCTAATAGCAATAATTTCACCTCACAGGATAACAGAACAAAACCTAAATGTCCCAACTACTGCAAGGTTACATATGGTACTTGCATGTCTTTCGAACGATAAGGAAACACATAAATGTGCAGATCAATATATAGGAATCCATATCTATCATAATAACATGCATCATCATAAAAAGTCTCCAACTTTTCATCACTACCAGCAATATTACATATCAGAAAGTATTGAAATATACGGCACAAGTATGATAACTTAATAAACCAAGTGCATATCATAACAAACATTGCAAAAACTTTGAAACCAAGAAGCATGTACATGCAGTGGTCCTCTATCCTGTTCTTTCAACTTGCTATGATGTAAGCATATAAAGTTTTGCATATAACAGAAGACAACTTACAGACATAAAATAAAAATAGCATAATACCCATAAATGGCCATTCATATGATAAAATGTTGGAACCAACCAAATTATGAAATCTTATTAAACTAACACAAATAAAAGTGTTTGTAGAACTTTTGATACTAATCATCAAAATGTATTAAATAACTAATCAATAATCTTCATCTTCTTCTACAATATCAGCAAATGTTGATGCTAATAATGAAGCTTCCCTAGCTGCTTTAGTAAAAACAAATGGATCTTCGTAAGCATCAATTTCGTGACTTAATCTTTTTGGAGATTCTAAAATAATATGCCAATTATCCCTTGTTTCATCTTTGCAAAGACTTGAGATGCTTGAGAAGCATGAATGAATGGCACATCTGTTTGAGATTTTCTATATCTATAGAAAGTTGTGAACACAATCAATTCAGTTTTCTTCCAGGAATTCGTCATTTCTTGCAACCTGACCATACATGAATTCTTGGGCCTTTTTATAATCATTATATTGAAAATTTGTTATTGGATTGGTTTGAGAAAAGTTATCTCGATTTACTTTAAAGAAATTGACATGCATACGATTAAAGGAGATATCTTTAAGACATGATTGTTTTCAAATTAATATTAGGATTTTGTCTTTGGTAAATTATTTTATTTCAATAATCCTTATGGATTATTTGATATAATCTTTTGATGCATATATTAAGCAGAATCTAATTTGTTATTTATTGATTATTTAATTTAAAATATGCTTGTACATAAGGATTTATGATTATTTAATTTAAATATGCATGTACATAAGGATTTGTACATGATTCAGTTTTGTAAAATTAAGTCAATATTCAAATTTTTTGGTGCTTCTTTATAACTAGCAATAGTTGTCTAATGTTCTAAATGGACCCATTGAAACAAGATGTCGCCAAAGTGACCTCTCTTGCGTAAATAGTTTATGAGGGATGTCGGATGTTTGTGTGTGTACATTCATGAGGGTATTAGCCAGCCCAAAGGAAGGTTAATACTTGGCCGAATTGCATACATACTTGTGGTGATAAATGTGTGACAATTATAAGGTTTATATGTAAATAATAACCCGATCCAAAGATAGGCTTATTATTTGACATGACTTGTTGTTAATGTTTGATCATTACACCAAGAGTACCACTTGTAATTAATATCACTATCCAAAGACTTGATATTAATGATGTACTAGGTATCTTGAGATGGGGTTCACCATTATTTGAATTTGTTTGACTATAATTTATTCTTTAGTTGTTAAGATCATGTTTATTTATTTATTTATTTATTTTTGTTTTATTTACAGCTAGTGTTGCTTCAATATATGCTAATCTGAACTCAATTCTAATACTTAACAGGACAAAATTCAAGGACTGGAAAGTTAACATTTATATTATTCTCGACTGCATGGATGTAGACCTTGTACTTAGGATTAAGTGTCCCACTACTCCTAAGGATGATAGTTCATCTGGTGACAGAGTGAACTTTGAGAAGTAGGAATGCTCAAACTGTATGAGTCTAATGATCATAAAGCGTGGTATTCCAGAGGCATTCAGGGGTGTAGTATCTGATGAGATTACTAATGCCAAACAATTCCTTACTGAAAACGAGAAACGATTTAGAAAGAATGATAAGGCGAAAACAAGTACACTTTTGTTGCGCTTGATTACCATAAAGTATAAAGGAAAAGGTAACACAAGAGAGTACATCATGGAGATTGTCACGACCCACACCCGCATTTCGAATACAAAGTATGTCCAAGCCCAGCCTACGCCGCAGAGTCGGCGGTAGAACGCTGTCTGAAACTCACAAGTCACTGAATCTAGAATCACTTGGAATTCTATATCTTATCCACAGAATAATCAAGACACTACCAAGATCAATAAATATCCATAAAAATAAGTAATAATGAATATAAACTGAATGTCTCCAAGAATCAAAGTCATGTCCGGTGGATACAAATCCACTACCAATAGACAGAAATAGAGAAGTACATAAAATAAACTGACTGAGTACAAACTGTTAATCAAGACAACCTCAACTGCAAGGCACCGTAGTCTGATGCTGACTCAAACCCGCTTTTCTGCTCCTGACTCAAACTCGGCTAACCTGAAGATATCATCAGGTCCTTAGAGGACTAGCAAGATATAAATAAACATGCCTATCTAACAGTTTTATCATGCATGAGAATAATACGAGATATAACTGAAAAAGTGACAAACAACTGACAAAAGATAATGAACACGGATACAAGAATACTATGCGTAAATAAACTACCGGATGAACAATGAATACGAGATCAATGGAAGCCAAACCCTCATCCCGAGTATGGACTCACGGGTTTGAACTAAGCACTAACCCTCATCCCGAGTGTGGACTCTATGGTTAGCTCAAGGCAAACACCCTCGTCCCGAGTGTGGACTCTCTGGTGCCAATGAACACGACAAATATCCTCATCCTGAGTGTGGACTCCCTGGTGCACTGGTTAACCCTCGTCCCGAGTGTGGACTCTCTGGTTATGTAAAATGATAATCAAGGATTTAGCAGTTCAACTACACGTACTCATTCTATGACACGACTCAAGTAAGGTACTGGTGAGAACAACTCCAAAATGTGAACTACACGGTCAAACATGAACACGGTATATATCAGTGAACCAACCCGACAATATATAATACGAAGAGCACATGTCCATAAACAATCAAAAGACTGAATAACAAAATATAAAGCATGTAAATGTAAATAAAACTGTAGAGGGAGGCAAGGTATACTTGCCTGCGGTCCCAAGCTGCGAGTACAGAGCACTGAGTCAAATCCAATTAACCTGTTTAATAATTCATGATGGTCAATGCATGATATTGGAAGAACTAAGCCAATGTCTAATTATTATATGCTTGTGATTTACTTAGAGGTTACTCATAGTACATAAAATGTATATATATTAGCCAATTGATATGCACAACTGGTAATTTTGGCACTAATTTCCATCTAACCCTTTTTGTGTTGCCTTAATGGTATGCTACAGTTGCTACCTTCCTTTTGAATACCCTTGGCAACATGAAGTAATTATGGCTACTGCTCTTTATATTGAGTACTCTCTTATATATATACTCCATTCATACTTTCAAACTGCTGTCTCTTAGGGCAGCAATGGTGGTATGTATAACTTGCATGACTTTGACACTATAGTTACTCTAAGATTAGCACTAGCATTGCTCTCAACTTTCCTATACTCAAGTACCCATGTATTCTCTATTGAACCCTTTACTAGTCCATATCATACTTGCTATGTTCACAGTAATTGAGGGTGAACTCAACACCTATTGATATCCTATATAGGAAATCAGAGAAGAGTTAACAAGTACTAGGGTCTAAAGGAAACATATTGTGATGTCTGTTTGCTTTGCTTCACTTTGAAACATTAATGTGACTACATTCATTTGATATGGACTGAAAACATTACAATATAGATATGGCTGACACTTAAGTTAAACATGATTGAATATTAAGGTTGTAATAGATCATGTTGTAGTGTGCAATACAAGGGTAATGTATATGCTATGAGTGAAAAGAGTGCAGTTGCTACCTTCTCCAGGATTTTGGGTAGCTAAGGCCTTGTCTCGTATAGATTACCTCCTTTCTCGGGTACCCCTCTATGTGTATACCCTTGCTAACAACATATTGGTGCTGCTCAAAGAGTTTAATTGACATCTAATGACATCTGTAAATAGCCTCTTGTACTACCATTCATAGTCATCTGGCTTATGAGTCACCTGCACCTATCCAAGACATACTACCTATTATAGTCCCATATACTATTCCCTTGGATTACTCGTAGTTGTCATCAAAACCTAGTCTAGTGGCCTTTTCCCTTTACATACTCTGTTCCCAGGAAAATCCCTACTCTACAATCCTACACATGACTCATATACACTCCTCCTTGGCTACAGGTTCTAAAATTATACTAGGACGTATAGGTACTACCTACAGATGGATTCTATGAGATACCTCCATACTAACATTGACACCCTATTATATATTTTGCTACTAGGTAGGGATACCATCATGTCCTACAGGGCCTATCCTAGTTAGTCGTACAATACACTCCCTTAGTTTCGGTACAGATAATACTCCAAGTCCACGAATTGACTATTTGAGAAACCTATACATGTACTTCATCTTACTGATTTATGAGTACAGGGGAATCCCCCTAAGAACGACTTATTATCCTATCACTTGGTTTTTTTGGAATTCGATACCCAGATATCATGGGGTATCTTAATACTGTTTAGGCACTCTCTATAACTAGGAAATCCCCATACTCGCAGGTGCCACATTCTTGTACAGATTATTACCTAGCTGACATGAGTACAGGGAATTGCCAAAGGTTCAACTGCACAACCCTTCATCATACTGGGTACCTATATAGGTCAGACATCTATCCGGTGCCTATTAGCAATTGGATATCAATAAAACCCAGGATAGCGTCAAGTATCGATCTGTTGCATAAACACACATCTACAGTCTATGTTATCGCGTATCAGGACTGTTACAGAGGTACTTGTTGGATACCCTTGCATCACCAAAGATACAACGCGTTTATCACTCTATCAATTAGGTACGAATGTTTTAAACATGCTGTCTAGTATCAAATCGGATACGAGACTGTTACCAAGTGTCCTCGACTCCCTATAGGCCTATTGTAAATTCTGATTCATACATTTATGCTCTACATTATGAATCCTTAATAACGACATATCGCAGAGTAAAGGTTCGGGTCTAAAGGACGTGGGTTCAATATCCCCATATCTGTCTTAGCTACTTACTACAGATGTACTATCGAGTGTCACTCGGATACCAGGGTCGAAACATGATGCCCAGTATCCGTGGGTACCAATATTATGATATGGTGTCTGTATTAACTTAATACCAATATTCAGAATATGGTGAAGGGAGTAATCTGATACTTAAGTGTCTAGTATCCGCTTCTACTCTCTGTTCTTTTATGATACTTGGATTGCTAAAACTTTGTGTCCCAGGATACTTTTTGTCTACAACTGTTTAAGATGTCCCGAACTTCCTACATTTATTTTAGGAAATCACCAGACATGGTAGGGGTTACCTGTTGATTGTTCTTGCTTGACGACTGCCCTTGGCTTGGAGAAGAACTTGCGGCAGGGCTAGGGTTTCGAAGGATCAGAGGCTGGAGAGTTTGTGTGGAAAGCAATCGAGAGGTTTGAATTTATATACCTCTATATACAATCCGAAGGAGATAAGAAGAGGGGATTCAAATTGGGTTTGAATCTGATTTGCTTCTGGCCTTTTAGTTGAGTTTGGTGAATTGGCAAAAAGCCCCCTCCCTCTAATTGATCCTTGCATATGAGTCTTCCTTAGTTCTTAATATTAATATTCCTTTGGGGACTTATGCACATATAAGTAGTGACCAAATCAAATAAAAATAATACTAATTGTGATAATGATAATATTAATGATACTAATTAATATTGATAATTATATTTCAAGGGCTCACAAATCTACCTACCTTAAAATAATTTCGTCCTCGAAATTCACATAAAACCAAAATCTACTAGCATGAATAATCTAGAATAACTGCTATAAAAGTAATTTATTTCCTCTTAAACAAATCAAGGTTTACTATAGGCCTATCTATAATACTACTGCCAATCTCTACTGGGAATTTTTTCCAGCTACTCCTTGTGGTGTTATCGCATCTTCCGTGATCATGGCATAAGCTTGTCCTCCCTGTACGGCTGGTAGTGGTGGTGCAGCCGCGTTCTTCTTTGGGCAATCTCGAGATAGATGCTGGTTCGATCCACAAGTATAACACAACCATAACCATTTACGACAGTCTTCTTGGACGTGGCCTCTCTTCTTGCAATACTGGCAGGTGGGTACATCTTGAACTTGTTGTAGGGGACGCTCGTGGTTGCTGATGATGCTGTTGTATTGGGGTCTTCCCAAGAATATTAGGATATTTTGTCGGTACAGATTGGTTGTTGCCTCCTCCGAATGCATCTCGATTCCTCTTCGGCTCGTGGCTCATCTCTTCTTTTACAGCTTGGGCGACTTCCAGAATCTCCTCGTAAGTGGCGGCTCAACTGGTGGCGATGGTTAGACGAATCTCATTAGATAGTCCCTTCCTGAATCGTCATACCTTATCTTTAGGGGTGCTGACCAAGCTCTCTGCGAAGCAGCTCAGGCGAGAAAACTCTGATGTGTACTCGTCGACGATGTGGTTGTCCTTGCTTTTGGTGCTCGAACTAGCTCACCAACGTCTCTCGTGCTACGTATGGATAAAAAAATTTCATGAACAGTCACTTGAATTCCTTCCGAGTTACGTCTGGAGCCAAAAATTGGGGTTCGCCTTGGTACCACGTCCGTGCGATGTCAAAAAGCTGTCCACTAGATGACTCGATCTTCAGATCTTCTGGGACTCGGGCCATCTTCAGGTATCGTTCAACGTTCTCCAACCTTTTGTCAGCATAGAGGATTCCTTCTGTCCCACGAAACTTCCTAGGCCGGAGGTCCATGAAGTTCTTGGAAGTTCCAGGAATGCTGTCGGGGAGCATCTCGAATCTGAGGAGCCTCTCTCAAAGTGTCGCAGAACATGTTGGCTTGCTGCTGGAAGATCCCCAGGAGTGTAACATTATCCAGTGTCGGTGGCGGAGGCAGAACAGGTGCTGGATACAACGTAGGTGCTGGATGTATCATAGGAGCTGGATGCATTGCTGGTGCTGGGTACATGGATGGTACTGGATGTGGAACGCGTGCTGGATACAGGACTTGTGTTGGCTGTAGGACAGATACTGGTGGCAGAATGGATGCTCGTGGTGGAGTCCACAGAGGAAACTGTGGAGGTGGTGGAATGTCGTCTCTGCGGAATCTCGAGAGCTGTAGCTGTGGCGAATTACCCATATGAGTGAGCTGGCCTCCTTGTGTCGGTAGGGTCATGTATGTAAAAAAACCTCCTGCAATCGGTGGAGTTTTTAGGGAAGCGTTGTTCCTGTCTTGAGAGACCATCTTATCTGTAACAAAAAAAACACTTTAGCCGTTGAATAATTTCAAGCTGGATGCAAGTCGAAGATTCAATGAATAGATCAACAAGGAGTCAAGACGTGTGGATGAGATCCTATGAGTCTAATCCTATATGCTGGCTCACGACGACACAGTGACATAACCGAAGTGATTAACGTAGAATTGTATGGGCCACCAAAAAAAACTTGTCACGACTCGTACCCATATTTCGGATACGAAGCATGTCTAAGCCCAGCCTATGCCGCAGAGTCGGCGGTAGAACGTTGTCTAAAACTCACAAGTCACTGAATCTAGAATCACTTGGAAATCTATTTCTCATCCACAGAATAATCAAGACACTACCAAGATGAATGAATATCCATGAAACTAAGCAATAATGAATATAAACTGAATGTCTCCAAGAATCAAAGTCACGTCCGGTGGACATAAATCTACTACCAATAAACGAAAATAGAGAAATACATGAAATAAACTGACTGAGTGCAAACTGCTAATTAAGACAACCTCAACTACAAGGCACCGTAGTCTGATGCGGACTCAAACCCGCTCGTCTGCTCCTGACTCAAACTCGACCAAACTGAAGAGATCAACAGGTCCTCAGAGGACTAGCAAGATACATATAAACATGCCTATCTAACAGTTTTATCATGCATGAGAATAATACGAGATGTAATACGAAAAGTGACAAACAACTGACAAATGATAATGAACACGAATACTAGAACACTACGCGTAAATGAACTGCCGGATGAACAATGAACACGAGATCAATGGAAACCAAACCCTCATCCCGAGTGTGGACTCATGGGTTTGAACTAAGCACTAACCCTCGTCCCAAGTGTGGACTCTTTGGTTATCTCAAGGCAAACACCCTCGTTTAAGTGTGGACTCTCTGGTGCCAATGAACACGACAAACATCCTCGTCCAGAGTGTGGACTCTCTGGTGCACTAGACAACCCTCGTCCCGAGTGTGGACTCTTTGGTTGTGTAAAATGATAATCGAGGATTTAACAGTTCAACTACATGTACTCGTTCTATGATACGACTCAAGCAAGGTACTGGTAAAAACAACTCCAAATATGAACTATACAGCCAAACATGAACACGACATATATCAATGAAATAACCCGACAGTATATAATACGAAGAGCACATGTCCATAAACAATCGAAAGACTGAATAACAAAATGTAATGCATGTAAATGTAAATAAAACTGTAGAGGGAGGCAAGGTATACTTGCCTGCGGTCCAGAGCTGCGAGTACAGAGCAGTGAGTCAAATCCAATTAACCTATTTAATAATTCATGATGGTCAATGCGTGGTATTGGATGAACTAAGCCAATGTCTAATTATTCTATGCTTGTGGTTTACTTAGAGGTTACCCATATTACTACATAAAATGTATATATACTAGCCCATTGATATGCACAACTGGTAATTTTGGCATAATTTCCATCTAACCCTTTTTGTGTTGCCTTAATGGTATGCTACAGTTGCTACCTTCCGTCTTGAATACCCTTGGCAAGAGGAAGTAATTATGGCTACTGCTCTTTATATTGTGTACTCTCTAATATGTATATACTCCATTCATACTTTCAAACTGCTGTCTTTTAGGGCAGCAATGGTGGTATGTATAACTTGCATGATTTTGACACTAAAGTTACTCTAAGATTAGCACTAGTATTGCTCTCAACTTTCCTATACTCAAGTACCCATGTATTTCCTATTGAACCCTTTACTAGTCCATATCATACTTGCTATGTTCAGTATAATTGAGGGTGAAATCAACACCTATTGATATCCTATATAGGAAATCAGAGAAGAGTTAACAAGTACTAGGGTCTAAAGGAAACATATTGGGATGTCTGTTTGCTTTGCTTCACTCTGAAATATTAATGTGACTACATTCATTTGATTTGGACTGAAAACATTACAATATAGAAATGGCTGACACTTAAGTTAAACAGGAATGAATATTAAGGTTGTAGTGGATCATGTTGTAGTGTGCAATACAAGGGAAATGTATATGCTATAAGTGAAAAGAGTGCAGTTGGTACCTTCTCCAGGATTTTGGAAATCTAAGGCCTTGTCTCGAGTATATTACCTCCTTTCTCGGGTACCCCTCTATGTGTATACCCTTGCTAACAGCATATTGGTGTTACTCAAAGAGTTTAATTGACATCTAATGACATCTGTAAACTGCCTCTTGTACTACCATTCATAGTCATCTGGCTTATGAGTCACCTGCACCTATGCAAGACATACTACCTGTTATAGTCCCACATACTATTCCCTTGGATTACTTGTAGTTGTCATTAAAACCTAGTCTAGAGACCTTTTCCCTTTACATACTCTGTTCCCAGGAAATCCCTACTCTACAATACTACACATGACTCATATACACTCCTCCTTGGCTACAGGTTCTAAAATTATACTAGGAATGATAGGTACTACCCACAGATGGATTCTATGAGATACCTTTACACTAACATTTACACCCCATTATATGTTCTGCTACTAGGTAGGGATACCATCATGTCCTATATGGCTATCCTAGTTAGTCGTATAATACACACCCTTAGCCTCGGTACAGCTAATACTCAAAGTCCACGAATTGACTATCTGAGAAACAACTTGTTATCCTCTTCGGCTTGTGGCTCCTCCGAATGCATCTCGATTCCTCTTCGACTTGTGGCTCAGCTCTTCTTCTACAGCTTGGACGACTTCTAGAATCTCCTCGTGAGTGGCGACTCGACTGGTGGCGATGGCTAGACGAATCTCGTGAGATAGTCCCTTCTTGAATCGTCGTGCCTTGTCTTCAGGGGTGCTGACCAAGCTCTCCGCAAAGCAACTGAGGCGAGAAAACTCTAATGTGTACTCATCGACGCTGTAGTTGCCCTGCTCTAGGTGCTCGAACTGGCTCACCAACGCCTCTCGTGCTACGTATGGATAAAATTTCTTCTTGAACAGTCGCTTGAATTCCTCCCAAGTCATGTCTGGAGCCGAAAATCGGGGTTCGCCTTGTTGAAAGACTCTTTTAAACCATTCATAATACTTGTTGTACATTTTGATCTTGAGTTATATCAAATGGATGTCAAAATGGTGTTTCTGAATGGTAACATTGACGAAATAATTTATAAAGTGCAACCAGAAAACTTTGTGTCAGAAGATCCAAAGAATATGGTTTACAAATTGACAAATTCTATTTATGGACTTAAGCAGGCTTCTTGTCAAAGTACTTCAAATTTTTTTCCAAGTGATCACTATCTCGTTTGCTTTTGAGATAAACATTGTTAAAATTGTGTGTATCACAAGTTAAGTGGGTAGATATATTTTTCTGATTTTGTATATCGATTAAATTAATTAATGCAAACTAGGTGACACATGTTACTAAAGGAGAAAAATTCAGTCTCAATCAAGTGTCCTAAGATTAGCATTAGAATTAAGAAAATACAATAGATTTTGCGTTCATGATTAGTTATAGGGAGTCTAAAGTATGCTCAAGTATGTATGCGCCAGGATATTGCATACATAGTTGGAATGTTAGGCAGATATTTAAACAAATATGGGATGGATCATTGGATAGCATCCAAGTTACTTAAGTATTTAATAGAGAATACGAAATTATATGCACTTTATAGGAGATCGAATAATTTTGGAGATCATAAGGTATTCCGACTTTGATTTTGCTAGATGTTAATACAGCAGGAGATCCACATTAGGTTATATTGACTAGTGGAGATATATTTTGGATAAGTGTCAAACATGCACTCATAATTTCTTCCACCATGACAACAAGGTTTATAACATGTTGTGAGACATATATTCAGGGAATATAGTTGTGAAATTTTGTCACGAGGCTGTGCCTACAGTAGGGTGTTGAAAGACCACTCAAATTATGGTGTGACAATAAACCAACAGTGCTGTATTCCAATAACGAGAGGAACATGTATAAATTAAAGGATATTGACATAAAGTTTCTTATATATTATGATGGAAAGAATTCAGAATGGTTAAAGTATCCAAATAGTACAGTAGGACAAACTCTATGTTAGCGGATCCGCTCACAAAAGTATTATCACCCAAGGTCTTTCATTAGCATACTGCTCATATGGTTGTTTTCATAATAAAGAATATGACAATATAGTAGGATTTTGTATTTTATGTATTTTGGTGCTATAATTTTGGATTTGGACACATTTATGTATTTAAGTATTTTGCATATTTATCTGATCAGTTATATGGAAAATTTAGTTTATTCTATTTTCATTAGGTTAAAGTGTTGATCTCACTAAAGTTATGGAGGACCAGTTGGAAATAAACATGTGTTGATCAAATTGCGTGTAATTTTTATGCTACGCATCCATGATTGGTTTATGTCATTTAGCTATATCGGTATATGTGACCATTAATAGTTTAGTTATGCCAAATGTGACGAAGGCCGCTTTGATCCTATGTTGATATAGTTAATGGACGAGCTTGTCCGGATATACCCTAAGAATTAAGCCAGCAATTTATGAGCTCACTAATGTTAACACAATTATAAGGTTACATATGTATCCCAGTGGGAGATTGTTGGAATTATTCAATAATATGGGTCACACAATTAATTGTGTTGGACTATCTAAATAATTAAGCCAAATTGAAGTGGTCTATTTGGAAAATTAGCTTAATGGTATAATTGTTATAGAAATAATGTGTAGATACCGGAGATAAATCTAATTTGACGAGGGACCAAATTTGAAATATCAAAATATATAAATATATGTATTCATTTGGGTTATGGTCCCCAACTCATACGACCACAAAAAGAGGGAGTTTTCTCTATTATCTTCTGCATCCCCATCACAGAGAGAGAAACAAAGATTTTATCTATGTTATTAAGGATCGTAGCAAGTTGGAAGATCGAACCCCATAAATAGACGTCCACTTCAAGATCCATCAAGCCAATCATTGAATTCAGGAACGCTTTCGCATTTTATTTTATTTTTTATCTCATGAATCAACAGACAATAATATCTAACATCATCTACTTCAATTGTATTTGTCATGAACCTCCCAAAATTGACAAAAATCAAATTTGTTTCTGGATCTACTATGCATCCAGTTACTTTGTCTTCGACCTGTACCCAATCACAATAGAAGACTGTTTGTTGAAGTCTTAGCAATCCAGTTCAAGTATTTGTTTGACAATGCCATAATAAGTCACTTTATCATCCTTAAAATTGGAAGAACTAGATTTGGATTTGCAACTGGTTTCATCATTTATGGAAACCCCACTATTTTGTGTAGTTGAGTTCAATTCACAATCAGCAGCATAAAAAATATATCCATTTACTGCATACACATTATATGCTACAGCCTCAAAATTTGGACCATTTGCAAGCCTCTTAAAATGAGTCATTTCCTCCTTCTCAAGTTGTCGTCTTAACCAAGGAATATAATCAATGGTATTCTTTGTTTGGTGCCTTTGTCTTTGATGTTTTCCACTTGGTCAATTATCGTTTACGTACGTTTGATATTTCCAGCGAATACATACATACTAACTTTTTAAATTATATATTTATTGAATAAATATATCAAAATTTTATACACAATTCATACAAACAATTGCGTTGAAGTGTTACTTACTCTTCCCATTTATCATTTTCAGGAGAATGCGACAAAACCCATCTACGTACTTGTTCGTACTGTAAACTAGTCAAACGATAAACCTTGCCAAGTGAATTGACAGGATATGGACCTTCTTCATCAATATCATCGATGGATATTCTCCCTCCTCATTTATAACTTTTATGTTTACCATTAGGAATGTACTCCATGCAATATCTCATTGCTACTTCTAATATATATTGCTCAGCAATTGAGCCCTGTATAAAAGTATTGTTCCGACTAATCGTTTGTATGTTTTCATCTTCCTACATATGTAGCACAAAACAGATTTATAAAGGAAATGAAGTTAATAAAACATAAACTACTAGATTTTAAGATTTTGTTGGATTTTACCTTTCAAAAGAATACATCCACCTATATCTAACAGGTCCACAGACTAGAGCCTCCTCTGCTAAGTGAATCACAACATGTGTTATTGAAAGAAAAAAAGATAGCAAAAAATACATTTCTAACACGCATAATGTCTCCACAAGTCATTGGTGTACGTTGGAAAGTTCTGGCCGTTTAACAACCTGGAGCATAATACTTTGAAAAAAATTGATAGTTGTCGAATTGCAGCACGCAATGGTTTCTCTTTTTTGAAAGCGTGCATTAGAAATATTGCTAGTAACCCTTGCATGAGAATGTGGCAATCATGTGACTTCAAGCCTGAATTGAAAATCTTGCAAATCCACCTTATGTTTCCAATTTTTGCTGTACCCAATAGGAACCTTTAACAGGCTCAAGGTTTTGCAAATTATTTCTCTCTAATCAAGATAATGTAAAACCAGCCTTCGGCATAAGTTTTTGCCCATTTTCTTCCACTATCCATAATTTCTTTCTTATCTTCCACTCCTCTAGAGCTTTACGAGTGTCAACCACATCCTTAGACTTACCCTTAGTATCCATTATTGTCACAAACAAGTTTTTAGCAACATTATTTTCTATATGCATCACATCCAAATTATGACGACGGTGCAATTCCGTTCACAATGCTTATGTTAAATAATAACAGTACTTAAGCATAACATAAAAACAAAAAACTTATTTAAAAACCCAACCCAAAATATTACCTTTCAATACGACAAATCAAATATAATCGATTTCTTTGACTATTGAACATTTTTATCAACGGGTCGTTTCCTCTTATTACCCGCTACCTTCCAAATTCTGTTTGTATAGCTTCCATTTTACGAAATAATTCTACACCAGTCAAACGTATTAGAGGCCTCCTATCTTCTTCATATCCGTTAAATTTGGACTTTTGCTTTCTAAAAAGATGTTCCACATATCTTATGAATCTTTTATGACCCATGTAAGCAATATTTTTCCCTATATTTTAGCCACTTCACATCTATTTTTTCACCACATATAGTGCAACCAAATTGTCCCGCAGTCCTATAACCTAAAACATGTGCATAATCTAGAAAATCATGTATACACCACATCAGCATTGCTTTCAAGGTAAAGTTTGTCGTCATGTGCAAATCATATGTAGTGATTCCTGCAAACCATAATTCTTTCAGCTCCTCAACTAATGGTTGCAAATAGACATCAATATTGTATGCTGGACCACTTTGACCTGGAATCAACATTATTAACATGGTAAAATCCCTTGCCATGCATAAAGATTTAGGAAGATGATATAAAACAATCATAACTGGGCGGCAATTGTACGAGTTATGCATCCAAAAAGGATTGAAACCATCAGTTGCAAGACCTTGTCGAACATTTCGTTTCTCAGCAGCAAACTCAGGCCACATCCGATCTATCTTCTTCCAACATGGAGAATCTACTGGGTGTCGTATATGTGTACTACTATATTCTATATGATCATGCCATACCATTGTCTCAGCTATCCATGGTACACTATACAAGCGTTGCAACCTTTCGGTCATTAGAAAGTATCTTAGCTTCTTCTTCGACAATTTCCTACCTCCTAGTTTTGAATTTTCTTTCGATTTTCATCTACTTTCACCACACTTAGGATAATTATCCATATCTGCATTTTCCCTCCAATAGAGTATATAATCATTCGGGCAACCATGGATAACCTGATAATTCATGCGAAAAGACTTGACCATATCCTTAACTTTTTGAAAGTTTTCTGGTATAGTGTTCCCATCTGGCAAACCTTCTAAATTGCAACAATTCTGTAAAAAAAGCCTCAGAGCATTGATATCTTGCTTTCATGCTCAATAACTCTATTATAGCAGAGAGTTTTGTATGTTGACCATCACGAGAGGGATATAGTGGCTGTATTGCATCTTCCAACTTCTTTTTGTATTCAATATCCACTGGGGGATCATCTTGAACATGAGCAGCATTTTGTTGATCAAGGTCAATAGGATCAACATGTCCAAATGTATCATTGAACAGGTATGTCATTCTTGGGAAGGCATTTTCAGTATGTTCAATAATTGACGAACTAGGAGCTTGAACATTATCAACTTTCTACGAGATGGTTCTCCATGTTCGACCCAAATGCTCTACTATTTCACTTAGGTTTTTTTGCATGAATTATAATTGCGACATTTGTCACATGGACAACAATTCCAACCATTTCCATATAATTTGTCCTTTGTGAACTGAATGAATGATGCAACACCTTCTAGGTATACATTTGTCAATGGAGGCATATACATCCATTCCTTACTTGGGTGTATAGATGACATCTAAAAAAAATATAACATTAGCGTCAATAAACCAAATAACACTTAAACATAAATTTGTAGAAAAACAAAGGAATTAGAATGTTAGTGGCGTGATACCCTCTTTCTTCTCAGCCTGTGTGGACTCAGCAGTGCGACAAGGCCTATCAACAAACGCTTATCAAGTGTCAAAATCTGTAATTCAGTCATCTCATTGGCGTATATATAGATAGATGCAATACTTCCTAAACAAAGAAAATACTAGTACATAAATGCAACACAGCCTAACGGGTAACATAATAGTAGAAGTAAAAAATTCCATACATTCATTTAACTTAGTTAAGAAGTATAAAAAAAAGTAACAACAAAAGTAGACTGAGATATCATGTTTACATGACGCAAATGAAGTTTTTTTTTTCTTGTTGATTGATATGCTTCCTTCCATTAATGGGACTTCTCTTTGTAGCTGCCAGGTGGTTGACTTTCCAATTTTAGTGTTTTACTTATATCGAAATCATCGATACAGGCAAGCTACAAAAGTATCGATGTAAAACAATTTCTTCAAGGTTAAGTAGTTAGATAATTCAAACTCTGAACCTACCAATTTCAACTAAGCAATTTTGTAAACAATACACTACAAGTAGAGAATTGGTAAACAATAGTGTATACGATCAGTCTTTATATCAAATACACTACAAGTAGAGAATTGGTAAACAATAGTGTATATGATGATGTGTTACTTTTCTATATTTGAAACACTTTAGAATCATCATCATCACCAATACGTCAAAAAAAATCTTTATAAACTTGTCACCAAGATATGCACCTTCATATATTTCACAAAAAATGATAATTTAACAGAATATTGATAACTTGGAACTTTGGGGCCACAGACAATATGCTTAACATAAGACATACAAGACGCAATACGTACACTATGTGCACAAAAACAATGGACACAACATTGACTTCGGCATGCCCTAGTGTATTCTAGAGTGTCCATGTCATGTCTGATATCATCGGGCATGATACTTCTTATAAATCCATCAAAATTGAATATTTTCTTGATCAAAAGCCATAAACTTCCCTAGCGGAGAAAGTTTGCTAATGCAAAAGTCAAGCTTTATTGAAGGGTAAAATTCAAAAGAAGAAGAAGGATACATACAGTCGTAACTGCAGTCAATGGAAGAAAGAGACGAGTGCACCACCGACAGAACCCTAGCCAATTTCCCCATTAGAAGCGGATCGAGAGGTCTCAGCACATGGAGGCTAATTAGTTCTTCCTTGCCTGATCTAAGCAAAACCCCAATCTAATTCAAAACCTAGAACAAAGAACATTCAACAAAGAGAAAAAAATTAGAAGAAGAAGAAGAACTTCTTACCTAGGGTTTATTCAACGAAGAGAAAAAACTTTTGTTCTTTCATGAATCACGAACTTCTTACCTAGCGTTGTGGAGACATTCGGTCCCAGGCGGAAGAGAGAGATGCTAGCACTGGGAAATTTCAGAGGAGATATGAGAGATGAAAAGTGTTGTTTAGGCTCCAAGTCTAGGCGACAAAAAATTTAGGAAAAAGAGATCTGTAATGCATCGATCCCCTATTTTAATATTTTAATAGAGAGTAATATAAATTGACATATTTAGTCCGTCAAAAATATAGCTACTATCCTAGTTCGTCGTTATTTGCGGATACAAAGAGTCAAAAATGACTATTTTTGGCGTAGTGCATGTACTATTCGAAAATAAAGAGAGTATGAATAAATGTGTATGCTAACAATTATATGCTTACGTCGCTCCATCGATGCACAGCTCGGGACGAGTGATGCTGGATGGCCGCTCTGGTAGATTATAAGGGATTGCAAATCTTGGTCGACGTATGTACACTCCATGGTCCACCAATATGCCAGGATATGGATTTACCCCAGTAGGAGCGACATGTGTAGTCTCCGATGTAGAAGTCGGATTAGTCGAACCAGGCAAAGCACTAGTAAGAATAGATGCTGAGGGAATATCAAGCTAGCTCCGCCTACCGATGAACGAATGAACGGCGAAGATAAGCTATCATCATCATCAATGAAGTCATCCTCGCTGCTAACTCCTCTGCGATCTGCAACTGGAGTAGTAGGAGGAGAAGGGCAAGATGAAGATCCTCGACGTCATCCATGGCCTCATCCCGGTATATGCAAATTTGAAAGAAATAAAAAAACGGGCTAATGATACCAATAATCAATGCAAATCTAATAGAAATAAAAAATGGTGTTATTATACTCATAAAGTAATGATGTGATGTGATTAAAAAATACTACCAACATATCATGATACCAATGATAATAGTTTGATAAATTAAATAATACATACTAATCTTCTTCATCTTCTGATTCAACTTTTGATTCATCTTCCGAATTATCTTCATCTTCTGATACATCTTCCGAATTATCTTCATCTTCTGATTCATCTTCCGAATTTTCTTCATCTTCTACTTCTTCATTTTCACTATCACTTTCACCTGTACCTTCATCTTCCAATTCTTCTTCCTCATCGGATATGTCTATTTCAGACTTCTCCTCTATATGAGTTAAATCGTCTATGTCAAGCTCTACACCAACTATATCATCCTTTACAATAACGTCAACATCTATATAGTCAACATCGGCCGAACACATATATGTTGGTTGAGATATGACTATCTCATCCTCTTGGTATGGTAGCGCTCTAATATTATATGTATTTCTTACTTTAGTTTGTATACAGCCCACCAATCATGAGTAGTGTATCATCGACTAGGATAACTCGTGTCGCACACTTGAACCGTTTGACTAGCCAACACAAATGGTTCAAAACCTCCATATCTTTTTAGATATTTTTGTAGAAGCATGGAAAATACTAAAGGAAATGATTCATGCGGTCAGGAAAGACCCATGCGGCTCAGAGGACTCATGCGGCTCAGGGAATCATGCGGCATAAGGAGCTATGCGGCCCAAAGCATTCCATGTGGCTCAGAGGACACGTGGCCTGATAGTGCTCCCCTCTGACCCATGCTGTATTAATTGCTACGACGGCTGACCCCTCTGAAAAGTTGACAGCCCTGACACAACGACAGGTAATTATGACCTGTCATAATGATGAATCTCTAGGGAAGAGGAAAGAAATCTCTGACACAAATTCCCTGAGAGCCATAAAGATGCCACGTGGCCTTGCCACGTGGGCATTCGTATGCGGCTCGCTTCTCATGCGGCTCAGATTAAATCCTATGCGGCTCAGGCCATAGGAGCCTCATGCGACTCGGGCAAAGGACTTCCCATGCGGCTCAGAGTGAATCCATCCTATGCGGCTCAGGCCATGAAAGTCTTATGCGGCTCGAGCGAGGACTTCTTATGCGGTTCAAGAAGATCATGTCCATGTGGCCCAGGCGGATATATACCTATGCGGCCCACAAGGATTACTTCTCTATGATTAGAAGGCTCAAGGGAGGGCCACTGCCCACGCAAGCCCTGACATGTGGGCTTAACCATATGCGGCTCACATTCATATGCGGCTCACATACATATGCGGCTCACTAGTCATGCTGTCCAGATCCCCCCAGCAGCTCCTAGGACACGTGTCCTAAGCCGATTAAATTCCTCAGATTTGCTGCCATTAAAGATTGGGTCAAATCCCAATAAATCTGGGACACGTGCCAGAAGAATAAATCTAATTTATTCGCAGATATCAGAAGATCGGTATAAGGAAGATTTATTCCAATCAGCATTAATTGCTCGTGGGATTTGGTGTAATCTACACCTAATGGCCCAGATTCATTATAATCAAGATGAATGACCTAGATTAACCAATCCATAGGCCGCCGCCATCTCCAAGAGCTAATCATTGGCAACCCTAATGATCGCATCCCACTATTATAAATAGCAAGGTGCCATTCCCTTGTAAAGATATACAATATCGAAGAGAAAAAGATATACAATATCGAAGAGAAAAAGATATACAATTTCAGAGAGAAAAATACGCATATACAGAGAGACTCCCCAATAGTCAGAGAAAAGAATCCACAGAGAGAGAGAGAAGCCTGAGAGCAACAGAGGAGCAAGAAGAGCATTTCTTCGTCAACGCCAACCATCTTTTCACAAGGAGCCAAGACTGCATACCGATCGTCCAAGGAGTAAGGCAGGGCTGCCGTCGCCTTCCCGACCCTCTATCGTCACCCCCCAGAATCTAAAATAAACAATTGTACTTAGACTGCTGTACCTAGGTTTTTGTCCCTAGGATTTCTTTGTACAAGCGAGTTTGTAACGTGAAGTAAAAGTCCGATCCTCCGATAATTGTTCTGTTCTTTATATTTCATGGCAAACACGATGGCGACTTTGCTGGGGACTAACTTCTCCATAGCTGAGGAGTTGGTGACGCAATCGGATACAGCCAGACTTGGCTCCACGTAACAAAAGATGGTCGTCCGCTTCGACCAACAGGCGTTTGAAGAGATGCTCTCCGAAGGAAGCACTGGCCCGGTCCAGAAACGCACCTGCAGCACGAAGGCTCGCAAAGAGTGGAGGCCAAAATCATTTGCTCCTCCCCAAGCCCTCGATGGGATATCCTCTGTTGCTCAAGACGGCGAGAAGGACTCTCCTGCAGCCCTACTTCAGACCGTAGACAACTCTGCTGTCCCCAAGTCCGGCAAAAGAAAATACTATGATGCTGGACTTGCAGGGGCAAAGAGGAACTCTATGAGATTCGAACCGCATAAGGGTATTAGCCGCAGGGAGAAAGCTCGTGCGGCTACATCCGCCAGCCGCATGGAGAAAACTCATGCGGCCAAATCTGTCAGCCGTATGACTTATGCGGCTACAGTCGCCAATCACATGGATGAGACACATACGGCCTTGGGAGTCAATCGCTTGCAGAAAACCCATACGGCCACAATTGCCAACCGCATGCGGCCAGCCTGTACGGTCGTGACTTCTAGCCGCACAAAAACAATTCATCCGACGGCAGAAGACAACCGCATGCAGACAGCCTGCACGGTACCCAACTCTAGCCGCATAGCGTCCGTTTCACGCTTCTCTCGATCAGTCTTCGACCGTCTCTCATGCAGTCCCGACCCTGATGATTCTCTGGATGATAAGCCAGACTCTGTGGTACCCAACTTGGACTCCTCCTATTACGCACCTACAAGTGCTAAAAGGAGGAAGTCTAGGACAGCGCGGGCTCATCGAGCCCAGTCAGCTGTCCCAACTTCTGACTATCGGGGCGTCCCGTTGACTATCACACGGGCCTCGGATGAGAAGTTGTATACAACCGCTCGAGTCCAGCCCCCGGGGGCAAACAGACAGAGTGGTTCCTCTGACCTACGGGAGGTGATCCTCCACAAACGCAAGAAAAGAGAAGGAGCGTCGGCGTGCAGAGAGTCCTCGCGTGGACATCGCTGCACCCAAATCATCGTCAATTACTGCTGCAACAACGCGGCAGTGACAGAAGATCGTCCGTCCGTCTTCCACAGGCTACAGCACCCGAACTCAGAAGATGAGGCACCTCCGGCTGTCTCCTACAATTCCGCTCAGAAGGTCCCCGCCGAAGGGAGAGGAAAAAAGACAAGCATCTCCAGTCCCAAGATATCAACCACTACAACTAAAAAACTATCTTCTAAACGATTGTCCTCTACCGGTGTATTCCAACACACCCGTTCAAAGACGAAATCTATCGCGATGGAAAATTCATCATCCACATCGCTCGGGGTTGTGGGAACTGGGGGTGGCACTCCTCCGAACATCCGCAACAATCCGATGTTTCAAGGAGCCGAGCCCGGACAAACAACTCTTCCATCAGGGACAACAGACGCTGATGACCCTGAGGACATCCGTAACTCTCAAGACGAAGCAAGCTCTGAAGCTGGGGATACCGTTCCCTCCGAGTCCGAGCCCGAAGAGAACATTTCCACCTATCCCGATGCTTCTCGGTGCATGGGTACGACTCGGAGGGCGCATCCTCCACCGTTCCTTCCATCACTCCTCATGTAAGGACGGTTTTTATGACAGACAGTAATCAAGGTGGTTCCAATGATCGTCAGCGCATCGACAATCTCGAAGCCATACTACTTACTCTAGTCAAGTCTGTAGACGAAATTAAAGCTGCCCTGCCAACTCTACAAGGAGGAACGCCCGATCAAACAAGCACGGGCCCTGCGATCAATGTGGATTCGAACTCAGCGGCAGCAAACCCGGGCAATAATCCTCCCGAAATAGCAGCCCCTACCGCGACAGATGAGACCCGAGAAGTAAAGAGGAAAGTCCAGGAGCTCCGAGCCATGTTCCATGCCCGAGAAAACGCTCAAGATCTCAGAATACGGCAACCATACCCTGCTGAATGGAGGGATGTTCCATTCCCACCAAGATATAAGTCGTTCAATATCAACCCGTATGATGGCAAAACCTCAGCAAGACGGTACATCACTTACTTCGAGGTCACCACCGACCATCTGCCCCATGATGATGCGATCCTTACACGGTTATTCATCGGGGCATTGGAAGGAGTCGCCTTCGATTGGTACCGCAATCTACCGGACAACTGCATCCACTCCTTCGCTGGCTTCAAGTGCCTGTTCTTGGAACGATTCTACGAAGTAGGACAGGACATCACTATGTCCACTCTCATGGACGTCGTCCAAGGGGAGAAGGAGTTGACAAGGAACTACATCGAGCGGTTCCGCCAGACTGCCATGAAGCTGCCTTCCGAAAATCCAGATTCCTCTTTGATTGAAATTTGCCAAAAGAGACTGCTTCCAACGATCAGTCTCTGGATGGGCGAAAGTCAATTCAAAGATTGGAAGGCGTTCATCATCAGCGCCACAAGCGCCGAAGAACGACTGAAGAAGGCTCGCCAACTAGGATTGTACATCTCAGAAGGAGAAAACAAGGGCAAGCGTCCCAACAACGATAATGGGGGTAACCCCTCCAACAATCGGGACAGCGAGGGAAAGCAGGCTATGGTGGCCGACACGGCCCAGAAGCCCGAGTCATAACCAGCAGACAAACAATGGCCTCAGATCACTTACTCTTTCGAAGACGGCCACGTCAAGCCTATTTTGGACATGCTCATACAAGGAGATAGAATTCAGCTTCCTCCACTAAGGCGGGAGGCTCGGCCGGCTGATTTAGAGAACCCAAAGTTCTGTCATTACCATCGTTATATACACCACGCTACACACGACTGCTACCAACTAAAACGGTACATCCAAAGCCTCATCGATTCGAACGCTCTGGCCATCGACTTCGAAGAGGTAACCGTAGCAGCTAATATGGTGTCCGTACAATTCGGTAACTTCCCTCCGACGGAGACTCAAGACGGGGTGACCCTGTCCCTCTGGCGACAATGGAAATTACCAATCTTCCACCTCCCCGAGATCATGCTACTGGTCTGGTACCTCTCACCACCTCACGAGGGAAGATCATGTGGGTCCATCCAGACTTGGTGTCAGAAGTAACTCGGCCCACACCATCTTCCACCAACAGAAAGAAGAGTAGAAAAATTAGAACCTGCCACACAATCTCAGCAGACAACGAGGAAGCTACAGCCGTCGTCACGCGGTCCGGAACATAATCCCAACCTGTGGTTGACAGCCCAGCTAAAAATCATCAACCTACTACAACTGATGCTCCGGGACCGGCTCAGCCTTCGACGACCGACAAGCCTAGGCCGAAGGAGACTCGCTTCGACAAATCCCTCCGAAAGGACGCAGCCCAAGGGCTAGAGAGGCCCTATAACTTTGACATCTTAGCACAATTGGCTAACACTCCGGCCAAATTGTCACTATACGAACTCCTAAGGCTCTCCAAGGACGTTCGTATTGCATTGAGCGAAGCACTCCGAAATACGGATGCTTATCTAGCTCAATCCAACCTCACCGGGGAGGACTCACCTGTGGATCTCCAAGACAGCGCCTGCACGGGAGCAATGCCCAACATCGTCTTTACCCCGCAGGACATGCTCATCAAAACCAACCTACATGATCGCCCGCTATACTACACGGGATACATCGGCGACGTGAAGGTGGATCGGATGCACATTGACCCTGGCTCTTCCATAAGCATCATCCCGAAGGGTCTGCTATATCATCTCCGCATCCCAATGCATCGTCTGACATCTACAAGCACCACCATCAGCGGTTTCAATTCGGGCAGGAGCTACCCTATTGGAAAGATTCGTCTGAAGTGTCAAATTAGCGACCTCCAATCCGAAGTCACCTGCTACGTCATAGATGTAGACACTTCTTACAACATCCTCTTGGGGCGCCCATGGATACATGATTATATGATCGTGCCTTCTACGCTACACCAGTATTTCAAATACGTCGACAAACACGGCTTCGTGAAGACAGAATTTGCTAATATCGATCCCTTCAAAGGGGTCGAATCTTACTACTCGGATTCCTGCTTATACGAAAAGTTGAAGAGGCACCTTGAGGAAGGAGACGCACAAACTTATACCCAAACAGCCATGGGATCAGAAGGACCCCTGACGATCCACCTCCAAGCTCGCAAACCGGGCAAGTCTGCACCCCTTACCGCCACTCTGCGGAAGGACGCAATTAGCCTCTCAGCGCAAGAGGAGCAAATGATAATCCGGCTGCCAAGGTCCGGCCAAGTACCGAGACCCACAATGGAGCAACTGACAATCAGGCTACCAAGAGTCAGCCAACCACAAGCAGGGAAGATCAACCCCTCGGACAGGCCCATGACGATACGCCTTCCCAGGAAGGGTCGTCACCCCGATGCAAGGTCTGACACTTCTAGCGAACCAGCCACTCCTCGCCCCACATCAAATGTCAAACTGGGAGTCGCTAGTCTGCCAACAACTCCACGCTCTGCTCCATCAACCGAACCGCTGACAATCAAGCTTCCCAGGTCGTCCTCTCAATCTTCGTTCATACAGGGGGTAGCCGAAGAGGAACCGGAGCTAGCCAAGTATGTGGCTGCCCACACTGATGTCCCCTCCGCTGATGATGTAATCCCCCTAGAAAAGATACCTTACTTCATCAATAAAGGGTTATCTTTGAACTACACCGAGCTCAATAAGCTATGTACAATGTATGCTATGGAACACGGTATAGGCGCTCACCTACACACACAGGTGACAAATGTGTACACCGCGATCCAGCTTACTCCAGTAGAAGACGCTTTCCGAATATTCGAGGAAGGAGACCATCCGATCATCTTCGGCCGGACGAACAACCCGCATTCCCTCGCCATAGAAGAAGTCGACCTCGGGTCAGATGCTGGGAGACTGCCTCTTTATCTCTGTAGCCCTCAATCCAAATATCTCATACAGAAATAGGGGTATGATCTAGAGACGACTCCAGGATTGAACTACGGCACTGGGCGACGATTACCTTTGAAGTCGCCAGCCCCGGCGGGCAAACCAAGGAACTACTATAACAAAACTCGATGCGGGTTAGGGTATGTAACGCCTACTATGACCCCTGAAAGTTCAGACGAAGAATGCGACTGGCAGTCACATTCAACCGGATCACCAACTTCCGACTCAGATACCAGCATCGGAGATGTATTCAGACAAGTCATGTCAGTCAACATAGCATTCGCCGACGCTTACGAGGAAGACGAAGACATCTCCGAAATCCTCAAGCTTGAGCCATGGGCCCAACAATTGGACGCACAATGGGAAAAGCGGTTCGAACTGAGAGAACCTCCTACTGAAGATGAGGTCATACAAGTGGATCTCGGCAGCGAATCTTCTTCAAAACCGATTTTCATCAGTAAAAGCCTAACTGACGAAGAACGGGAGTCGCTGTTAGAACTTGTCAGAGAGTATATTGATGTGTTCGCCCGGAGCTATGAAGACATGCCAGGGTTAAATCCCGACATCGCTCTTCACAAACTCAACATACGGCCAGATGCAAAGCCAGTCAAGCAGAAACAGCGACACTTCTGCCCGGGCATCATGGACGCGATCGAAGCCGAGGTCAACAAACTGATAGCCAGCGGCTTCATTCGTGAAGAGCAATATCCAGACTGGGTCACCAATATAGTACCCGTCCTCAAGAAGAATGGGAAGATTCGAATCTGCATCGACTTCCGCAACCTGAACGAGGCGTGCCCCAAAGATGAATTCCCCCTTCCTATCACAGACATCATGATCGACAATACTTGCGGCTTCGAACGCATGTCATTCATGGATGGCTTCTCGGGGTACAACCAAATCAAAATGTCTCCTGACGACGAAAAGCATACATCATTCCGAACACCGATCGGCACGTACTGCTACACAGTCATGCCTTTCGGCTTAAAGAATACTGGCACCACATATCAAAGAGCCATGAGCATCATCTTTAGAGACCACTTATGCAAGACGGTGGAGTGCTATGTTGACGATATTGTCGTTAAAAGCCGTAGCAAGGGAGACCATCTGCAGGATCTAAGGACGGTATTCGATCTAATGCGAACGCACAATTT
Organism: Iris pallida; assembly: GCA_029216955.1. Lineage (NCBI taxonomy): Eukaryota > Viridiplantae > Streptophyta > Magnoliopsida > Asparagales > Iridaceae > Iris > Iris pallida. The sequence continues at coordinate 4,157,796 of JANAVB010036018.1, forward strand.
GAAGATGAACCCCACGAAGTCCTTTCTGGGCGTATCCAGCAGGAAGTTCTTAGGCTTCATCATCACTGCAAAGGGTATCCATGTTGATCCTGAGAAGACGAAAGCAATCATGGAGATGAGTCCCCCGAGAAATCTCCGCGAGCTCAGAGGCCTTCAAGGAAGGCTAGCTTATATCAGAAGGTTCATTTCCAACCTCTCCGGGCGATGCCGACCATTCACGTACCTCATGAAGAAAGGAGTCTCATTCGTATGGGACGAGGAATGCCAGCGTGCTTTCGACAGCATCAAAGAATATTTGTCAAATCCTCCGGTCTTAGTATTCCCAGTCCCTGGAAAACTATTCCTACTCTATGTACGAGCAATGGAACACTCCTTCGGTGCCGATTGGCATAAAACAACGATGCAGACCACGAACAAGCCATATACTACCTCAGCCGAATGATGGTTGGACCCGAGCACCGATACATCGCTGTAGAGAACGAATGCCTCGCCTTGGTGTTCGCCATTCAGAAAATACGACACTATGTCACCGGACATACGATACATGTGATCTCACGGGTCAACCCTCTCAGAGTCCTCATGACTAAACTAGGGGCACTCAGCTCTCGCCTCGCTACATGGGCAATATTGCTGTCCCCTTATCATATGATCTTCGTCCCACAAAAGGCAGTCAAAGGTCAAGCCCTGGCAGACTTCTTAGCAGCCCATCCGGGCTCGGAGTCCTCCAGGATATACGAAGAGATTCCAGACAAGGTTGCCGACTCGCATACAACCTCTCACGAGGCTATATGGCGAATGTTCTTTGACGGTGCTTCCATGACCGGACCTAAAGACAATATAGTCGTCAGAGTTGGGGTAATAGCGATCGATATCATCTCGTCATTTGAGGGGTTCTTCATCGAGCACGTCCCCAGACTCCGAAATATTGAAGCCGATTCCCTAGTTGGTCTTGCCGCTTCTCTAGCAGTTCCGAATTATGATCGCCAATCAGTGGAAGTGATAGGCCATGAACTGGTCTGTCCCAAAAATAATGTGCAGTTCGTGGCAAGTTATTCAGCACAGACGATCAATGATGCCCCAGATTGGAGACAACCATTCATCGACTTCGTCGTCTACGACATCCTGCCTGAGAACCCAAAGGAAGCCACCTCCATCAGAAGGCGTTCTCTCAGATTCTTCTACGATACAGAGACGAAGATGCTGTATCGCCGTTCCTACGACGGATTATTACTTCGGTGTCTGTCAAACGCAGAAGCCAAAAAAGCAGTACGAGAAGCTCATGACGGTGTCTGCGGGGCCCACCAGCCTGGCCCAAAATTGTAGGACCACCTTCGACGAATGGGCTACTATTGGCCCACGATGGTGGCAGATGCGATAGAATATGCTAGAAAATGCAAAGCCTGCCAAGTCCACGCGGACTTCATTCACCAACCATCCGAATTTCTATATCCGACGGTGGCATCCTGGCCATTCGAAGCATGGGGAATGGACATCATTGGTCCAATCACCCCACCTTCCTCCAGAAAACATCGCTTCATACTCGCGATCACTGATTACTTCTCCAAATGGGTGGAAGCTGTCCCACTCGCAGAAGTCAAGACTTCAAACGTTATCAGCTTCCTTAAGCATCACATCATCTACCGCTTTGGACTGCCCCGAAGAATCATCCATGATAATGGTCCGCAGTTTGCAAGCCACACATTCTATCGGTTTTGTGATAAACACCGTATTCAGAATATCGCTTCGACGCCGTACAACCCGATGGCAAACGGGTTAGCAGAGGCGTTCAACAAAACAATCATCAAACTCCTCAAGAAGTTCGTCTCCTCTAACAAGCGCGATTGGAACGAGAAGCTCGGCGAATGCTTATGGGCTTATCGTACCACAATTCGAACAGCCACCGAAAATACGCCATTCTCCCTAGTGTACGGGAGTGAGGCAGTTCTCCCCTTAGAGACTTAAATATCCTCACTTCGTGTCGCCCTCACTTATCAATTAATGATGAAGGACAACTACCGACGTCGACTGCAAGAGTTAGAGGCCTTAGATGAAAAGTGCCTCCTAGCTCAGCAAAGGATCGAGCTATACCAAGCACGCATTTCAGGAGCCTTCAACAAGAAGGTCAAAATCAGAACATTCCAAGTGGGTGATCTTGTTCTGGAAGTTCGGAGGCCGATGGTCATGACTCACAAGACCGCCGACAAGTTCCAGCCAAAATAGGAAGGTCCATTTGTCATCGAGGCCGTGTTCTCCAACGGTGCTTACCGCCTCGCCAGGCAGAATAGAGACTTGCTCATGTTGCCCATCAACGGCAAGTTCCTGAAGAAGTACTATGTTTAAACAATATTCTCCAGATCCTTGAGTTACGTACCCGCTGGTACCACTGAACTCGCTCCATGAATTTCTAGATTATTGAGTCATGTATCCGCTGATACCACTGAACTCACCCTCATAGTTTGCCCGATCATTGAGTCACGTACCCGCTGGTACCGCTGAACTCATACTCACCATTCTCCAGATTTCTGAGTCACGTACCCTCTGGTACCGCTGAACTCACACTCACCATTCTCCAGATTTCCGAGTCACGTACCCTCTGGTACCGCTGAACTCACACTCACCATTCTCCAGATTCCCGAGTCACGTACCCGCTGGTACCGCTGAGCTCGCACGCACAATATTCCAGATTTTTGAGTCATGTACCCGCGTGTACCGCTGAACTCATGCCCTTCTTCCATAAAGATATCCTAAATTCCCAAGTCATGTACCTGCTGGTACCTCTGAACTTACACTTTGATTCCAACATTCATGGATTGTCGAGTTATGTGCCCATCGATACCCCTGAACTTACATCCCGGTCACTCTTTTGAAAGAAAGTCATGTATAATAATACCGCTGAACTTTCTTCCTACAAGAGATCCTCCCTCATGATCTAATACCTGCACTCCTAGTGCACAACAAAGGTAACGGGTCCACAAATTTTCAAAACGGCCATGTCCTCATTACCTCTGAGCCGTTCCACTTCCGCCACAAACAAATCACCCCTCTACATAGAATTTCCATGTCCTCATTACCTCTGAGTTATTCTATGTACCCTCCGTCAAAGAAACCCTCATGCTCACCATGTCCTCAGTACCTCTGAGTTAGTATGATTGGTTCCTTTCTTTTAAAACTTGTTGTCCGTATTCAAAACCAGGGTACATTAGGGACAATGGGTCCACGCAAAATGTCCCAATAAGAGGATTATTACAAAGCAAAAGAGTGAAGCAAATATATATTCCATTCATTCAGAAATTGGTTACATCCACACGATTGCAAACAGGTCAAAAGAGTTCTTCATAAAGACAAGAAGAAAGGCGAAACAAAACAAAGACTACAGACAGACATCCACGAGAAGCCCCTACATCCTAATTACAGGAGCGCATATACCATTCCCTCAATCATCTCACATATGAAGGATGCAAGTGAATAGCATCCTCGTCCGGAATAGAAGAAATAGAGTTCCCAGCGCTGCCACCCTCAGCAGTTTCGATATTTGGAGGGCTGTCGTCCCCCTCAGGCGCAGGTTCTTCTTTCTTCACTTCCTCCTTAACAAAGGAAGATCCCTGGCTGATGACAGGAGGCTGCGACCCCTCTGACGCCGCAGTCTCAGCATTTGGTGGAGATACTGCGAGAACCAAAGACGGAGAAAATGAAAACAGTCAAAAATGGTTATGCGGCTCATTTTAGACAGGTCTCATGCGGCTCAGACAGGGAGCATATCCTCATACGGCTCAGTCATGGGATGAGTCTGCGGACCGTGTAGTTTGAGAAGTTCACGTCAAAGTCTGGAGTATGCAGTGAAGTAGGCTCTGTTAGGGTTTCAAATTGACTACCTAATCCTTACCTTCGATGGCAATATGAACGTCAAGACGAACGGGGGGCGCGACAGTTGAGGGCGAAGCCAATTTCTTACTCCTCGCCACAGCCTTCTTCACAGCCTTAGAAGCCCTGGGTGCCATTGTTGTCTGATGATCAGAGGAAGAAAACACGACAAAAATTTGAGTCAAAAAGAGCCTAAGAGAGAAGACTGTCTAAATGCCCTTCTATTTATAGACAGAAAACTATGGACCGACGCCTCGTGCAAACGCGAACGACTCTTCGGCTATCGAGCCAAACCAGCCATTTAAAGACTGAGCTCTTGGGATCCTGTCCCAAAAAGATCTACACGCATGACATAATGACGTGACAAAGGGTATATGCGGTTAGAATGGCCATGCGGCTGAAAGCAACTATGTGGCTCGAAAATCCCCTGCGGCCAAGATATCCATGCGGTCAGAATTCCATATGCGGCTAGAGGAACCCGGCCATGCTTCTTATTCAAAGTATTTTAATTTTACAAATTGAAAACTTTGAAGGGGGTCCTGTAGAAGCATGGAAAATACTAAAGGAAGTGATTCATGCGGCCAGGAAAGACCCATGCGGCTCAGAGGACTCATGCGGCTCAGGGAATCATGCGGCATAAGGAGCTATACGGCCCAAAGCATTCCATGCTGCTCAGAGGACACGTGGCCTGATAGTGCTCCCCTCCGACCCATGCTGTATTAATTGCTACGATGGCTGACCCCTCTGAAAAGTTGACAGCCCTGACACAAAGACAGGTAATTATGACTCTGTCATAATGATGAATCTCTAGGGAAGAAGAAAGAAATCTCTGACATAAATTCCCTGAGAGCCATAAAGATGCCACGTGGCCTTGCCACATGGGCATTCGTATGCGGCTCGCTTCTCATGCGGCTCAGATTAAATTCTATGCGGCTCAGGCCATAGGAGCCTCATGCGGCTCGGGCAAAGGACTTCCCATGCGGCTCAGAGTGAATCCATCCTATGCGGCTCAGGCCATGAAAGTCTCATGCGGCTCGAGCGAGGACTTCTCATGCGGTTCAAGAAGATCATGTCCATGCGGCCCAGGCGGATATATACCTATGCGGCCCACAAGGATTACACCTCTGTGATTAGAAGGCTCAAGGGAGGGCCACTGCCCACGCAAGCCCTGACATATGGGCTTAACCATATACGGCTCACATTCATATGCGGCTCACATACATATGCGGCTCACTAGTCATGCGGTCCAGATCCCCCCAGCAGCTCCTAGGACACGTGTCCTAAGCCGATTAAATTCCTCAGATTTGCTGCCATTAAAGATTGGGTTAAATCCCAATAAATCTGGGACATGTGGCAGAAGAATAAATTTAATTTATTCGCAGATATCAGAAGAGCAGTATAAGGAAGATTTATTCCAATCAGCATTAATTGCTCGTGGGATTTGGTGTAATCTACACCTAATGGCCCAGATTCATCATAATCAAGATGAATGTCCTAGATTAACCAATCCACAGGCCGTCGCCATCTCCAAGAGCTAATCATTGGCAACCCTAATGATCGCATCCCACTATTATAAATAGCAAGGTGCCATTCCCTTGTAAAGATATACAATATCGAAGAGAAAAATATATACAATATCGAAGGGAAAAAGATGTACAATATCGAAGAGAAAAAGATATACAATTTCAGAGAGAAAAGTACGCATATACAGAGAGACTCCCCAATAGTCAGAGAAAAGAATCCACAGAGAGAGAGAGAGAAGCCTGAAGAGCAACAAAGGAGCAAGAAGAGCATTTCTTCGTCAACGCCAACCATCTTTTCACAAGGAGCCAAGACTGCATACCGATCGTCCAAGGAGTAAGGCAGGGCTGCCGTCGCCTTCCCGAGCCTCTATCGTCACCCTCCAGAATCTAAAATAAACAATTGTATTTAGACTGCTGTACCTAGGTTTTCGTCCCTAGGCTTTCTTTGTACAAGCGAGTTTGTAACGTGAAGTAAAAGTCCGGTCCTCCGATAATTGTTCTATTCTTTTATATTTCATGGCAAACAATTTTATATCAACAAATCCAAACAGTTTGTCAAATCTCCATCCTTACTTGCATGTTGTGTCAAAACAATCACATTTAAACAGCACAATTTCGATATCAAAATGTAGAAGCATGGAAAATATTGCTTTTAGTCCTACATCGGAAAGGAGAAGAAGAAAGGGCTCACTCCATTCTATAAATAGAGCCCCATTTCCTCCTTTGAAAAGGGTACCAACTTCTCTTCCCTCCTTTCAAACTTGGACTCTTCCTATTACGCACCTTCGGGTGCTAAGTCGAAGAAGTCTAGGGCAGCGCAGACTCATCGAGCTCAGTCAGCTGTCCCAACCTCTAACCATCAAGAGCGTCCCGCTTAGCGGTGGGCACGGGTCGGACCGGGTCCAAATTTTATGGATCCGGACCGGACCCGTTAATTGGCGGGGTGGGGCGGGACGGGTCCAAAAAATATTGGAACCGGTACGGATTCGACCCGTTCGAAACGGGTCCAAACCGAGCCGACCCGCGGGTCCAAACGGATCCAAAAGAATCAAAAATTTATAGAATAGTAAACATTTACACATGTTCTATTATCTAGAAGAACAAAACAAGTATTATGTTTTTCCAATTCCTAGAATTTGTTTACTAAACAATAACATGTGCTATTATTTATAAATTATAATATGAAAAAAATTAAAATTGATAAATAAAAACAATCATACACCTAGAAACGGGTCGGTTCGGAGCCCCGTTTATTTTGAAAATAGGATCCGCCCCGCCCCGTTAGTGTCACACGACCCGCCCCGGCCCGTCCCGTTTAAATTTCAAATTTTAGGAACCGCCCCGTTTGACCAATATACGGTTCGGGCCGGGTCGGAACCGCGGGTCCTGGACCCGTATGCCCACCCCTAGTCCCGCTAAGCGGGCCTCTGATAGAAAGTTGTACAGAAACGTCCGTGTCCAGCCCCCGACGACAAACGGACAGGGTGGTTCTCAAGAGTCTCCCTACAAAGATCGAGGGCAAGTGTCTCTATTAGCCCCACATCAGGGTGCAAACATGATACCTACGCACTCGTCTGTTCGGGATACCCGGGCCCACAAAGCGAGTGCACAAGTTGATCGAGACATTCCTCGTGCGAGTCATGAGACGTCTTTCATGCGGCTCGGTCATGAGACATTCCTCATGCGGCTCGGTCATGAGACGTCCTTCATGCGGCTCGGTCATGAGACATTCCTCATGCGGCTCGGTCATGAGACGTCCTTCATGCGGCTCGGTCATGAAACATTCTTCATGTGGCACAGAACCCAGGAAGCTTAATGCGGCTCAAAATCCCTGGGAGCTTCATGCGGCCCAGATTCAATATACGGCTCAAAAGCTTGAAGCGTCTCATACGGCTCGGATAGTTCCATGCGGCCCAGAAAGAAGCCACGTGCCTTCAACAGCTCTTATCTATATTCGGCTGCATTTAATCCCGTGACGGCTGATCGCTCTGACAAATGACAGCTCTGACACAAAGATACAATAATGACTTCGTCATAATGGCAGACTCCTAGGGAAATGAAGAAAATTTCTGACACAATCTGTTGAAATCCAGAAACCTTCATGCGGCCCTGACACGTGGACAGTCGTATGCGGCTCAGACAGAGGTCACCCCATGCGGCTTAGGCCGAAGCTATCCCATACGGCTCACAAGAACTACCTCATGCGGCTCAAGCGGAGGCTTTCCCATGCGGTTCAAGAGGACCATTTCCATGCGGCCCAGGCGGATGCATCCCTATGCGGCTCGCAATGATCATCTCCATGCAGTTCAAAGGTTCGAAGGGGGGAAGCCACTACCCAAGCAGCCCTGACACGTGGCCCGAACATTATGCAGCCCAAATCTTATGCGGCTCAATCTTCATGCGGTTCAGATCCTCCAGTGGCTCCTAGGACACGTGTCCTAAGCCGATCAATCTCCCAGATTTATTACAATCAGAGATTGGGTCAAATCTCAATAATCTGGGACACGTGGCAGGAGAATAAATCAAATTTATTCACAGACATCAGAAGATCATTATGATAAAGATTTATTCCAATCAGTGTTAATTGCTGATGAGATTTGGTGTAACCTATACTTAATGGTCCAGATTCATCACAATCAAAACTAATGGCCTAGATTAACCAATCCACAGGCCGCCGCCATCTCTAAGAAGCAATCATTTGCAACCCTAATGATCACACCCCATTTCTATAAATAGCAGGGTGCCATTCCCTTGCAAAAGAGAGGAATATACAGAGATACGCACACACAGAGAGAGGCGCATACTAGAGCACTTTTCGAGATCAGAGAGAGAACCAGAGTACTTGGAGAGAAGAGCAGAAAGAGAGCAAAGAGAGCATTTCTTCAATGCTGAGTAAATCTTCTGGAGCCAAGGCTGCACACCGATCGTCCAAGGAGTAAGGCACGGCTGCCGTCGCCTTCCCGAGCCTCTATCGTCACCCCCCAGAATCTAAAATAAACAATTGTACATAGTCTGCTGTACTTAGGCTTTCGTCCCTAGGCTTTCTTTGTACAAGCGAGTTTGTATTGTTAGTCTAAGTTCAGTACTTCCATAAAACTGTTCTATACTTTTACAATCAATGGCAAACATGATGGCGACCCTGCTGGGGACAAACTTCTCCACGGCTGAGGAGTTGTTGACGCAGTCGGACGCAGCCAAGCTTGGCTCTATGCAACAGAAGATGGTCGTCCGTTTCGACCAACAGGCGTTTGAAGAGATGCTCTCTGAAGGAAGTGCTGGTCCGATCCAGAAGCGAACACGCACAAAGAAAGCTCGCTGCGAGTGGAGGCCAAAATCATTTGCTCCCCCACAAGCTCTTGACGGGGTACTCTCTGCTACCCAAGACGGCGAGGGCGATTCTCATGCGGCTCCACTTTGAGCCGTAGAGAACTCTGTTGTCCCCAAGATCAGCAAAGAAAAGTACTACGATGCTGGACTTGCTGGGACAAAGTGCGACTCTATGCGCCCCAAGAAGAAGCCGAGCACTCATGTGGCCAAATCTGCCAACCACATGCAGGAGGCTCATGCGGGTAGACCTACCAGCCGCATGAAGAAAATCCATGCGGCCAGATCATCCAGCCGCATAAAGAAGACCCATGCGGCTGAGACTCCCAGCCGCATGAAGAAAACCTATACGGCTACGTCTGCCAGCTGCATACGGACCATTGATGACAGCCGTATGACGCCTACTCCACGCTGCTCTGTCTTCGACCGCCTCTCGTACGGTCCTGATCTCTTGTGCTCCCAAGAAGATATGTCTGACTCTCTCCAGTATCACTTAGACTCTTCCTACTATGTGCCCTTACGCACTAGAACGAAGAAGTCTAAAACAGCACGAGCCTGGCGAGTTCGGCCCGCTGATCTGACCTCTGACCATCCGAACGTTCCGCATACTGCTACGCGGGCCTCGGATGGGAAGTTGTACAGAACCACTCGAGTCTAGCCCCCGGCGGCAGACGGACAGAGAGGTTCGCAAAAGTCTTCCAAAATCTCGGGAGCAAATACGGTCGGTCCAGACCCATCTGACTTGCGTGAGGCCATCCTCCACAAACGTAAGGAAAGAGAAGATGCATCGGGGTGTAAAGAGTCCTCCCACGGACGTCACTGCACCCAAGTCATCGTCAACTGCTGTTGCAATAGCATGACGATGCGAGAAGACCGGCAGTCTGTCTTTCAAAGACTGCAACAGCCATCTTCAGAAGACGAGGCACTACCCGTCGTCTCCTGCAACTCTGCTCGGAAAGTCCCCACTGATGGAAGGGGGAAGAAGACAAATGTTCCCAGCCCGAAGATCTCAACCACTGCGACTAAAAGACTATCGTCTAAACGGGTGCCCACCACCGAAGTTTTCCAAGGTACTCGCTCTAAGACGAAATCTGCTACAGTGGGAGATTCGTCGTCCACAACACAGAGGGTTGCTGTGGCTGGGGGTAGCACCCCTCCGAGCCTCCACAGCAATCCGATATTCCAAGAAGACGAGCCGGGGGAGGCAACTCTCCCATCGGATGTAGCAAACCTCGACGTACTCGAGGACGTCCACAACTCTCAAGACGAGGCGAACTCGGAGACTGGGGGTACTGTTCCTTCCGAGTGTGAATCAGAAGGGAACATACCAACATACCCCGATGACTTCTCACTACAGGGGTACGATTCGGAGGGCGCTTCCTCCACCGCTCCGTTTATCTCTTCTCATGTGAAGACGGTATTCATGACAGACAGCAACCAAGGTGGTTCCAGTGATCGCCAACGCATCGACAGTCTCGAAGCCATATTGCTTGCTTTGGTCAAGTTTGTAGACGAGATTAAAATGGCCCTTCCAACGCTGCAAGGTGGAACGCCTGGCCAAACAAGCGCGGGTCTCGCGGTTAACGCGGACTCAAACTCAGCGGCACCGAACCCGGGCAACAATCCTCCTGAAATAACGGCCCCCACCGTCGTGGACGAAGCACGCGAAGCGAGAAGAGAGGTACAAGAGCTCCGAACCATGTTCCACGCTCGAAAAAACTCTCAAGACCTCAGAATACGGCAACCATACCCTGCTGCATGGAGGGATGTTCCATTCCCACCAAGATATAAGTCGTTCAATATCAATCATTACGATGGCAAGACCTCAGCAAGTCAGTACATCACTTACTTCGAGGTCACCACCGACCATCTGTCCCATGACGATGCCATTCTCACACGATTATTCATCGGGGCACTGGAAGAAGTCGCCTTCGACTGGTATCGCAATCTGCCGGACAACTGCGTCCACTCCTTCGCCGGCTTCAAGCGTATGTTCTTGGAGAGATTCTACGAAGTAGGGCAGGACATCACAATGTCCACCCTCATGGACGTCGTCCAAGAAGAAAAGGAGCTGACAAGGAACTACATCGAGCGGTTTCGCCAAACCGCAATGAAATTGCCATCTGGAAATCCGAATTCCTCTTTGATTGAAATTTGCCAAAAGAGATTGCTCCAAACAATCAGTCTCTGGATGGACCAAAGTCAATTCAAGGACTGGAAGACGTTCATCATCAGTGCCACAAGCGCCGAAGAACGATTGAAGAAGGCTCGCCAACTGGGATTCCACATCTCAGATGGAGAGAACAAGGGCAAGCGTCCCAACAACGATAATGGGGATAGTCCCTCCAACAATCGGGACGGCAGGGGCAAGCAGGCTATGGTGGCCGACACGGCACAGAAACCTGAGCCAAAGCCGGCAGACAAACAATGGCCGCAAGTTACTTACTCCTTTGAAGACGGTCACGTCAAGCCCATCTTGGACATGCTCATACAAGGGGACAGAATTCAGCTTCCTCCACCAAGACAGGAATCGCGGCCGACAGAGATGGAGAACCCAAAGTACTGCCATTATCATCGGTACGTCCACCATGCTACACACGACTGCTACCAGCTAAAATGGTATATCCAAAACCTCATCGATTCGAATGCTCTGGCTATCGATTTCGAAGAGGTAGCCGTGGCAGCCAACATGGTGTCCGTACAATTCGACAGCTTTCTTCGAACAAAAACTCAAGACGGGGTGGTCCCCATCCCTCTGGCGATAATAGAGATTGCTAATCTTCTACCTCCCCGAGATCAGGCTGCTGGTCTAGTGTCCCTCACCACATCACGAGGGGAGGTCATGTGGATCCATCCAGACTTGGTATCAGAAGTGACTCGGCCCACACCATCTCCTACCTACAAGAAGAAAAGTAGAAAAGTCAGGACCTGCCACACAATCTCGGCAGACATCGAGGAAGCTACAGTCGTCGTCACGCGGTCTGGGGCGTAATCCCAACCTGTGGTTGATAATCTAGCTGAAAATCATCAACCCACTACAACTGATGCTCCGGGACCGGCTCAGCCTTCGACGACCGACAAGCCTAGGCCGAGGGAGACTCGCTTCGACAAATCCCTCCGAAAAGAGGCAGCCCAAGGGCTGGAGAGGCCCTACAACTTCGACATCTTGGCACAATTGGCCAACACACCGACCAAGTTGTCATTATACGAGCTCCTGAGACTCTCCAAGGATGTTCGTACGGCTTTGAGTGATGCACTCCAAAACGCCGACGTATACCTGGCGCAAGTCAACCTCACGGGAGAAAACCTGCTTGCAGATCTCCAAGACAGCGCCTGTACGGGAGAAATGCCCAACATCGTCTTCACTCCACAGGATATGCTTATCAAAACTAATCTGCACGATCGCCCACTATACTACACTGGATACATCGGCGACGTAAAGGTGGATCGGATGCACATTGATCCTGGCTCTTCCATAAGCATTATCCCGAAGGGTCTGCTACATCATCTCCGTATCCCAATGCATCGTCTGATGCCTACAAGCACCGCCATCAGCGGTTTCAATTCGGACATGAGCTACCCTATTGGAAAGATTCGTCTGAAGTGTCAAATTGGCGACCTCTAATCCGAAGTCACCTGCTATGTCATATATGCAGACACTTCTTACAACATCCTCTTGGGGCGTCCGTGGATACACGATTATATGATCGTGCCTTCCATGCTGCACCAGTGCTTCAAATATGTCGACAAATACGACTTCGTGAGGACCGAATTTGCTGATATCGATCCCTTCAAAGGTGTCGAATCTTACTACTCAGACTCCTGCCTGTATGAAAATCGAAGAAGCATCTTGGTGAAGGAGATGTACAAGCTAGTACCGAGACAGCCACAGGACCAGAAGAGCTTCTGACGATCCACCTCCAAGCTCGCAAACCGGGCAGGTCTGCAGCCCTTACCGCCACTCTGCGTAAGGACGCAATCAGCCTCTCGGCACAAGAAGAGCAGATGATAATCCGGCTGCCAAGGTCTGGCCAAGTGCCAAGATCCACAACGGGGCCACTAACAATCAGACTGTCGAGAGTCTGCCAGCCGCAAACGGAAAAGCTCAATCCCTCCGACAAGCCAATGACGATACGCCTTCCCAAGAAGGGTCGTCACCCCGATACAAGGTCGGGGACCTCTAGCGAACCAACCACTCCCCGTCCAGCATCGAGTACCAAACTGGGGGTCGCTAGTCTGCCAACAACTCTTCGTTCTGCTCCACCAGCGGAACCTCTGACGATCAAGCTGCCCAGGTCGTCCTCTCAGTCTTCATTTGTACAGGGGTTTGCCGAAGAGGAACCGGAGCTAGCCAAGTATGTGGCGGCCCACACTGATATTCCCTCCGCAGATGATGTAATCCCCCTAGAAAAGATACCTTACTTCATCGATAAAAGGCTATCTTTGAACTACCTCGAGCTTAATAAGCTTTGTACAATATATGCTATGGAACACGGTATAGGCACTCACCTCCACACACAGGTGACAAATCTGTATACTGCGATCCAGCTTACTCCAGTAGAAGACGCTTACCGCATAATCGAGGGAGGGGACCATCCAATCATCTTCGGTCGGAAGGACGATCCGCATCCCTTCACCATGGAAGAAGTCGACCTTGGGTCAGATGCCGGGAGACTGCCTCTGTATCTTTATAGCCCCTAATCCAAATACCTCATGCAAAAACAGGGGTATAATCTGGAGACAACGCCAGGCTTGAACTACGGTACTGGACGATGACTACCTTTGAAGCCACATGTCCCGGCTGGCAAACTACGGGACTACAATAGCAAGACTCGATGTGGGTTAGGGTATGATACACCCACGACGACCCCTGAGAGTTCAGATAAAGAATGTGACTGGCATTCACATTCTACCGGGTAACCAACTTCTGACTCAGATACCAGCATCGGAGATGTATTCAGACAAGTCTTGTCAGTCAACATGGCATTCGCCGACGCTTATGAAGAAGACGAAGGCATCCCTGAAATCCTCGAGCTAGAGCCGTGGGCCCAACAGTTGGATACACAATGGGAAAAGCGGTTCAAACTGAGAGAACCTCCTACTGAAGATGAGGTTATGCAGGTCGACCTCGGCAGCGAATCTTTTCCAAAACCAATCTTCGTCAGTAAAAGCCTAACAGACGAAGAGCGAGAATCGCTGTTGGAACTTATCAAAGAATACATTGATGTGTTTGCCTGGAGCTTTGAAGACATGCCAGGGTTAAATCCCGATATTGCTCTTCACACGCTCAACATTCGGTCGGATGCAAAGCCAGTCAAGCAACAACAGCGACGCTTCCGCCCGGGCATCATGGATGCGATCGAAGCCAAAGTTAACAAACTGATAGCCAGCGGCTTCATTCGTGAGGAACAACATCCTGACTGGGTCTCCAACATAGTACCCGTCCTCAAGAAGAATGAAAAGATTCGAATCTGCATCGACTTCCGCAATCTGAACGAGGCATGCCCCAAAGATGAATTCCCTCTCCCTATTACGGACATCATGATTGACAACACATGCGGCTTCGAACGCATGTCATTCATGGATGGTTTCTTTGAATACAACCAAATCAAGATGTCTCTTGACGACGAAAAGTATACATCATTCCGAACACCGATTGGTACATACTGCTACACAGTCATGCCTTTCGGTTTAAAGAATGCTGGCGCCACGTATCAAAGAGCTATGAGCATCATCTTCAGAGACCACTTACGCAAGACGGTAGAGTGCTATGTTGATGACATCGTCGTCAAGAGTCGCTGTAAGGGAGACCATCTACAGGATCTGAGGACGGTATTCGACCTGATACGAGCGCACAATCTAAAAATAAATCCCACAAAGTCCTTCCTGGGCGTATCCAGCGGAAAGTTCTTGGGTTTTATCATCACTGCCCTGGGTATCCATGGAGACCCTGAGAAGACAAAGGCAATTATGGAGATGGGTCCCCCGAGAAATCTCTACGAACTCAGAGGCCTTCAAGGGAGGCTAGCCTACATCAGGAGGTTCATTTCTAACCTTTCTGGGCGATGTTGACTATTTACCCATCTCATGAAGAAAGGCATCTCATTCGTATGGGACGAAGAATGTCAGCGTACCTTCGATAGCATCAAAGAATATTTGTCGAACCCTCCAGTCCTGGTGGCCCCGGTTGCTAGAAAACTATTCCTGCTCTACGTACGAGCAATGGAACACTCCCTCGGGGCTCTGTTGGCACAAAACAACGATGCAGGCCATGAACAAGCCATATATTACCTCAGTCGAATGATGATTGGGCCAGAGCACCGATACACCACTGTGGAGAAGGAATGCCTCACCCTGGTGTTCGCCATTCAGAAGATGCGACACTATGTTACTGGACAAACAATACATGTGATCTCACGAGTCAACCCTTTTAGGGTCCTCATGACTAAACCAGGGGCACTCAGCTCTTGCCTCGCTACATGGGCAATATTGTTGTCCCCCTATCACATGATCTTCGTCCCGCAAAAGGCTGTTAAGGGTCAAGTCCTGGCAGACTTTTTGGCAGCTCACCCAGGCTCGAAGTCATCCAGAATATATGAAGAGATCCCAAATGAGGTCGCCGATTCGCATGCAACCTCTCACGATGATATATGGCGAATGTTCTTCGACGGTGCTTCGAGAACTGGACCCAAGGACAACATCGTCGTCGGAGTCGGGGTGGTGCTGGTCTTCTCTTCCGGATTGGTGATTAACTGCGCTTAATCTCTCACAGAATCCTGCTCTAACAATGTGGCCTAGTACAACGCTCTGGTCATTGGCCTCCAACTTGCAAGAGATCTGGGGGTAGAATATCTTGAAGTATACGGCGATTCTCAGTTAATCGTCAATCAGATCCGGGGCTCATACGAAGTCTGCTACGAAGACATGATCCCCTATCACCAAATAGCGATCAACATCATCTCGTCGTTCAAGGGGTTCTTCATCGAACATATCCCCAGACTCCGAAATATCGAAGCCGATGCCTTAGCAGGCCTGGCCGCTTCCCTAGCAGTGCCAAATCATACTCATCAATCGGTAGATGTGATAGGCCATGAACTGGTCTGCCCCAAGAACAATGTTCAATTCGTGGTGAGTTATTCCGCCCAGACGATCGACGATGCCCCGGATTGGAGACAACCATTCATTGACTTCGTCGTCTACGATATCCTGCCCGAGAACCTTAAGGAAGCTACCTCCATCAGACAGCATTCTTTCAGATTCTTCTACGATACGGAGACAAAAATGCTGTATCGCCGATCCTATGATGGATTATTGCTTTGGTGTCTGTCAAACACAGAAGCCAAAGAAGCCGTATGAGAAGCTCATAACGGTATCTGCGGGGCCCATCAGCCTGGCCCTAAATTGCAAGACCGTCTTTGCCGAATGGGCTACTACTGGCCCACGATGGTAGCAGATGCGATAGACTATGCTAGAAAGTGCAAAGCTTGCCAAGTCCACGCAGACTTCATCCACCAACCATCCAAATTTCTACATTCGACTGTAGCATCCTGGCCATTCGAAGCATGGGGGATGGATATCATTGTTCCAATTACTCCACCTTCCTCCCGAGGACATCGCTTCATACTCGCAATCACAGATTACTTCTCCAAATAGGCGAAAGCTGTCCTGCTTGCAGAAGTCAAGACTTCAAACATGATCGGCTTCCTTAAGCATCACGTCATCTATCGCTTTGGACTGCCCCAAAGGATCATCCACGATAATGGTCCGCAGTTTACAAGCCATGCCTTCTATCGGTTCTGCGACAAGCACCGCATCCAGAACATTGCTTCGACGCCATACAATCCAGCAGCAAATGGGTTGGCAGAAGCATTCAACAAAACCATCATCAAGTTACTCAAGACGTTCGTGTCGTCCAATAAACGCGAATGGAACAAGAAGCTTGGTGAATGCTTGTGGGCGTACCGTACCACAGTCCGAACGACCACAGGGAACACACCATTCTTCTTGGTGTACGGAAGTGAGGCAGTTCTTCCATTGGAGACTCAAATACCCTCACTTCGCGTTGCCCTCACTTATCAATTAATGACAGATGATAACTATCGACGCCGACTACAAGAGTTAGAGGCCTTAGATAAAAAGTGCCTCCTGGCTCAGCAAAGGATCGAGCTATACCAAGCACGCATCTCTGGGGCCTTCAACAAGAAGGTTAAAATCAGAATATTCCAAGTGGACGATCTCGTTCTGGCAGTCCGGAGGCCGATGGTCATGACTCACAAGACCACCGGCAAGTTCCAGCCAAAATAGGAAGGTCCATTTATCATCGAGGCTGTATTTTCCAACGGTGCTTATCGCCTCGCAAAACAAAACGGAGACTTGCTCATGTTGCCCGTCAACGGCAAGTTCCTGGAGAAATATTATGTCTAAACGATATTTTCCAGATCATTGAGTCATGTACCCACTGGTGCCGTTGAACTCACAACCACAATATTCCATATTGTTGAGTCATGTACCCGCTGGTGCCGCTGAACTCCCTTTCATAATATTCTAGATTATCGAGTCATGTACCCGCTGGTGCCGCTGAACTCACATCCACGATATTTTAGATTATTGAGTCATGTACCCGATGGTGCCTCTGAACTCACATCTCGGTCACTCTTTCAGATAGTAAGTCATGTATGATCATACCTCTGAACTTTCTTCCTGGAAGAGATCCTCCCTCATGATCCAATACCCGCACTTCCAGTGCACAAAAAGGGTAAGCGATCCACAAATTTCTAAAACGGACATGTCCTCATTACCTCTGAGTCATTTCACTTCCGCCCAAAACAAATTACCCCCTACATAGAACTTCCATGTCCTCATTACCTCTGAGTCGTTCTATGTACCCCCTCTTCATTGAGCCCACTCCTGTTATGTCCTCATTACCTCTGAGTGGGAAGGCTCCGTAGAAGAAACCTTCATACTTGCCATGTCCTCATTACCTCTGAGTAAGTATGTCGGTTCCCTTTCAACCTATTATCTGTACCCATGCCGGAGTACGACAAGGATAATAGGTCCACAAATGTCCTCTGTTGACCACAAATGTCCTCTGTTGACCACAAATGTCCTCTGTTGACCATAAATATCCTCCGTGAAGTCACTCCTGCCATGTCTTCATTACCTCTGAGCAGGAAGATTCCACGATAAAACTCTCATGCTTGCCATGTCCTCATTACCTCTGAGTAGGAAGACTCCATGGTAAAACCTCCGTACTTACCATGTCCTCATTACCTCTGAGTAAGTCTGTTGGTTCTCTCTCGTCTTATTATCCGTACCCTGAACCAGGGTACGCCAAGGGTAATAGGCCCACAAATGTCCTCTGTTGACCACAAATATCCTCCGTTGAGTCCACTCCTGCCATGTCCTCATTACCTCTGAGTAGGAAGACTCCACGGTAAAACTTTCATACTTGCCATGTCCTCATTACCTCTGAGTAAGTATATTGGTTCCCCTTCATCCTATTATCCGTATCCTAAGCCAGGGTACGCCAAGGATAATAGGCCCACAAATGTCCTCTGCTGACCACAAATGTCCTCAGTTGACCACAAATGTCCTCTGTTGACCGCAAATTTCTCATCATGCCCCGGGAGCCCAGCTGCTCCATGGCATTCTTTCGCCCGATACCAAGAACCTCCATATCCGCCTTACCACGGAGTTGTTCTAGGTATCCCTATCAAACTTATTATCCGTACCTAAAACCAAGGTATGCCAAGGATAATAGGTCCACAAATGTCCTCTGTTGACCACAAATACCGTACTAGGTCCCCTAGTACATCCGCATCTTTCTTTATCATCACATGCTTTCGGAGCCCAGCTGTTCCATAGTGTTCTTTCATCCAATGCATAGAACTTCTACGTTGATAGCACCTCTGAGTTGTTCTATGTATCCTCATTCAAGTTTACTCCTACCATGTCCATATCACATCTGAGTAGGAAAGCTCTACCATCAACCTTATATTTACCACGTCCATACCACCTCTGAGTAAATATGATGGTTCCCTCTCTCAACTTATTATCCGTACCTAAAACTAAGGTACGCCAAGGATAATAAGTCCACACAAAATTCCCAGTGAAAGTACCCAAACCTATCACGTCCATGCTACCGCTAATAGGATCTCCACACCCAAACAACTATACTTTCCATGCTTCTTATTCAAAGTGTTCCAAATTTGCAATTTGGAAACTTTGAAGGGGGTCCTGTAGAAGCATAGAAAATATTGCTTTTAGTCCCACATCGGAAAGGAGAAGAAGAAAGGGCTCACTCTATTCTATAAATAGAGCCCCATTTCCTCCTTTGAAAAGGGCACCAACTTCTCTTCCCTCCTTCCAAACTTGGACTCTTCCTATTATGTACCTTCGGGTACAAGTCAAAGAAGTCTAGGGCAGCGTGGGCTCATCGAGCTCAGTCAGCTGTCCCAACCTCTGACCATCAAGAGCGTTCCGCTAAGCGGGCCTTTGATGGAAAGTTGTACAGAACCGTCCGTGTCCAGTCCCCGGTGGCAAACGGACAGGGTGGTTCTCAAGAGTCTCCCAACAAAGATCGAGGGCAAGTGTCTCTATTAGCTCCACATCAGGGAGCAAACATGATACCTACGCACTCGTGTGTTCGGGATACCCGGGCCCACAAAGCGAGTGCACAAGTTGATCGAGACATTCCTCATGCGAGTCATGAGACATCTTTCATGCGGCTCGGTCATGAGACATTCCTCGTGAGGCTCGGTCATGAGACGTCCTTCATGCGGCTCGGTCATGAGACATTCCTCATGCGGCTCGGTCATGAGACGTCCTTCATGCGGCTCGGTCATGAGACATTCCTCATGCGGCTCGGTCATGAGATGTCCTTCATGCGGCTCGGTCATGAAACATTCTTCATGCGGCACAGAACCCAGGAAGCTTAATGCGGCTCAAAATCCCTGGAAGCTTCATGCGGCCCAGATTCAACATGCGGCTCAAAAGCTCGAAGCATCTCATACGGCTCGGATAGTTCCATGCGGCCCAGAAAGAAGCCACGTGGCCTTCAACAGCTCTTATCTATATTCGGCTGCATTTAATCCCCTGACGGTTGACCGCTCTGACAAATGACAGCTCTGACACAAAGATACAATAATGACTTCGTCATAATGGCAGACTCCTAGGGAAACGAAGGAAATCTCTGACACAATCCATCGAAATCCAGAAACCTTCATGCGGCACTGACACGTGGACAGTCGTATGCGGCTCAGACAGAGGTCACCCCATGCGGCTCAGGCCGAAGCTATCCCATGCAGCTCACAAGAACTACCTCATGCGGCTCAAGCGGAGGCCTTCCCATGCGGTTCAAGAGGACCATTTCCATGCGGCCCAGGCGGATGCATCCCTATGCGGCTCGCAATGATCATCTCCATGCGGTTCAAAGGTTCGAAGGGGGGAAGCCACTACCCAAGCAGCCCTGACACGTGGCCCGAACCTTATGCGGCCCAAATCTTATGCGGCTCAATCTTCATGCGGTTCAGATCCCCCAGTGGCTCCTAGGAAACGTGTCCTAAGCCGATCAATCTTCCAGATTTATTGCAATCAGAGATTGGGTCAAATTGCAATAATCTGGGACACGTGGCAGAAGAATAAATTAAATTTATTCGCAGACATCAGAAGATCATTATGAGAAAGATTTATTCCAATCAGTATTAATTGCTGATGAGATTTGGTGTAATCTATACATAATGGTCCAGATTCATCACAATCAAAACTAATAGCCTAGATTGACCAATCCACAGGCCGCCGCCATCTCCAAGAAGCAATCATTTACAACCCTAATGATCACACCCCATTCCTATAAATAGTAGGGTGCCATTCCCTTTGCAAAAGAGAGAGACATATACAGAGATACGCACACACAGAGAGAGGCGCATACATGAGCACTTTTCGAGATCAGAGAGAGCACCAGAGTACTTAGAGAGAAGAGCAGAGAGAGAGCAAAGAGAGCATTTCTTCAACGCTGAGTAAATCTTCGAGAGCCAAGGCTGCACACCGATCGTCCAAGGAGTAAGGCAGGGCTGCCGTCGCCTTCCCGAGCCTCTATCATCACCCCCCAGAATCTAAAATAAACAATTGTACTTAGTCTGTTGTACCTAGGCTTTTGTCCCTAGGCTTTCTTTGTACAAGCGAGTTTGTATTGTGAGTCTAAGTTTAGTCCTCCAATAAAACTGTTTTGTACTTTTACAATCAATGGCAAACACAAAAGAATAATCCAGCTCTACGATATCTCTTAGACTACCATAATATTCTACAACTCGTTACGATAGCCAACAAGAGTGATATACCTTGAAAGTTAATCTCCAAAAGAAAATAATAATTAGAATACTCTGAATAAGGAGCAGAATAGCAAGAGATTTCATGGCAATCAACCAGCTTTCCTCACTAGTTAAGTGCCAAGATAAGTGCCAAGTACTGCCAGAAACTGATACTGATACTCTAGCCATATATTGATACTCTAGTCAAGAAAGAAAAATAGTTTTTATTAGCAACAACACAAGCTGTCTGCCAATGTCTTGATGTTATAGAATACAGATAGAAGGCCTCAGCTCTTCCTAGTAGAAACAATGTGTCGTGATCCGCACCCGGATGTAGGGTTATGAGTGCGTGAGACACGTCCATCCTAAGCCGCAACATCGATGGTAGACGCTGTCTAAGTCTATTATGCTAACTAACAATATATATCTTAATCTGTCAAGATATCTTGACTCCAAAAGGAACAAAAATAATGATAATATCCATACTCAATCACGGTGACTATAAAAAAGATAAATGGCATGATAAAGATAATGACAAGATATGAAATCTCAAGGAAAAATCTAACATAAATATAGTACAAGACATGTCCATAGTCTTAGTCATCTAACTCAAATAAAATAAGTCTCAAAATAATAACATGCCAAGAGTCAATTGCTGGAGACAAATCCAGTACCAAGCTAGTCTAACTTAGTCGCTTTTAGAGCCCCTCAGCTGGAGCTAGACCCTCCTGGTTTAATGTCTCATGGTCTATGCATGCTACATCATGTAGGATGTAGTAGGTTAGACAACCGTCATCTAAATCATCTGAAAAATATATCCAGTCAGTATTGGAGCAAAGTATACCTTTAATAACAGTTCCAGTTAATGATAAAGACTGTGTAACAGTAAATATAAAAAATATACAAGATAATGTAACATGTATATGAATGTAACAAATATAAAAAAACTGTAAATAAATATAAGAACAGGAATCATCATATACAATAGTCAGAAAATAACTATCTGAGTGAGCACTAGTTTGAACATATGATCGACTTAGGAACTTGCACGGGAATTTATGGCCTGGTTAATCATATATGCGGTATATAATTAACACCCATGAGGAACAATATCATGCATGGGAAGGGTATGATCACATATCTACACTACTACTTTTTGCCTCTGACTGGTACAGTGGATCCAACCATGGTATATTATGACACAGAATTTTATGAGAAGATAGCAAGTCTTCTCAGGAATAGGTGCCTATACAATGCACAAGAACAACAATAGGGCTTGCATAGGGTATACCAAGATATATAAGGAATAAGATCCAAAAATACTAATCCGTGTAACCAATGTGTCAAGAGATCAAAAATCTATACTAAATACAAAAAATATATAAGATATCATAAAAAAATTATCAGATAATATACTCGCTTGAAATCTGGTGTGAAGTATCAGTAGTATACGAAATTGTATTCTGAAGACCTAAATATGGAATATCAATGTCAATTTGTATTTTGGAGTGATAATCATTGATATCTAAATTAAAATGTGATTTCTAGGTCAATTCTAGGTTATGGAAGTCAAACTAGGTCAATAACTTGCTTCTATAGTCAAATTAGGTCAAATCTAGGTTAATATAATCAAACTAGGTTATTTTCTACTTTTAGGTCGATTTTACCTATTTACAACGTTTATAAAGTTATATTAGGTCTTATTGTTGGTTTTTAGGTGCTAACTAGATCAAAATAGTCAATACTAGTTAATACTAGGCCAATACTAGGTTTCTAACCTATACTAATAAGTTCCTAGCATATATTACCCTAATATAAACTTTTACCTAAAATTTCTAGCATACCTTGACCTATAGCTATTTACCTTATCCCGTTTTGCAGTATCCTAACCCATATCGGACATTTACCTAATACCTCAGTCTGTATCTCAAATACCTTAACTATTAGTTAATACCTTAGTTCTATGATCAATACCTTGGGTAAAGTATATTTTCTAGTCCATACTAGTCAATACATTGTTTCTAGGCCCATACCTTGAAGGTATTGGCCATACTAGCTAACATTATCAAGTATCAATATATATATCTTACATCTCTACTAGTTATCTACTATTTAGGATTACCTTAGCCAATTTATCCTTTATAAATCCATGGATGTATCCAGTATCTATTATATATACCATTTTTTGCCATTAAAAAGTATTGAGAAACTTTTTTATATTGAACAAACGAAACAAGTACAACGTAGATCCTCGATGGGATCTTTCGAGTGCAATTTATTTTTTCTAGGGATGATTGGCGATGAAGGGTTGCTTCTTTACTCCGTTGATGATCTGACGATGATTTCAAACTCTCTGAATGTGTGGACCACTGTCTTCGAGTGTGTTGATTGGCCTCGAATGAAGGAATGATCCTTCTAATATAGGGGTCGAAATGATCCATTCATGCATTCATATGTGATGCGTACATGAAAGTTTTATACGTAGGAACGCTACGTGCATGACTTTATCGGGCGCGGGGGCGCTACGCTCAGGAAGTTTTGAACTAAATCTGGTGTAACTATACCGTTAGGCTGCGGATGATCTGACACGTTACAGTTGTTGAGATTCGTTTGTTGCTGAGATCTTGGGTGGTTGCACCCGTCAATAAGAAAAACTGAGTCAATAACACATGGCGTGTGTACATAGCTCAAAGATCTCGATTTGTTGAAGGATAATGGATTTGATATGCCAGAGAGATCTGGCGCATGTGGAGAGTTGGTATATGACTTCTGGGGGATGAATAACAAGTCTGGGCGCATGGCTTTAGGGGCACATTCTTTATTTGGGTACATGGCTTTCGAAGTGCATGAGAGATTTGTTCGAGACAACCACATGGCCAAGCACAGCTGTAACTGACAAACGAGTATAATTATGCCTATGTGTGCTGACGTAGGCGACCATTCGTTTTTTGTAAAAACTGTCATCATTATTACCTTCGAGTCACGTGCTACTGACTTCTGATATTCAGCATTAGTTGCTCGATGGGTGGAAAGCCAATCTAGGCGCATTGCATGTGGGGAGCATGCACCATGGAGCGCATCGGCTGTGGGGCACTTCTATCCGAAGAGTGCATTAGCTGTGGGCACACCACTTTCGGTCAACCTTGTTGAGCGTTTTGAGGCTCAAAATAAATAACTTTGACTTAGTTGAAATCAAGATGACAGATTCATTGCCATTAGTACTAGGTTTGTCGTATTAATCTCGGATCGGCTGCCACATGGCGCATGGATTATAAATAGGTGTGTTTTGATGGGAGAAAAACTTGTTTATTCTTGTTCCACACGATTTCATGTCAAAAATAAACTCAACTTTGGATGGCTGTGAGCCTTCTCCTTGGTAAGTTGTTAGGCTGTGGGTTATGGATTTCCTCCTTCAAAGAAGCTACGATTTTGACAACGAATTCCATCAGAGAACTGAGTTACGCCGAGTTAGCTATGGTCAAAGCAGTTCATGCTAGTATGCTTCACAGACAGCATTCCTTTTTAAAATAACATCAAATACCAAGATGTTAATTAACGAGTTTGGGTTGGTTGCCAACCCACGTTCTGCTCAATAACTGCTTCATTCAGAGGAGATGTGCCTGTGCTGAGACGAGGAAGTGT
Organism: Iris pallida; assembly: GCA_029216955.1. Classification (NCBI taxonomy): domain Eukaryota; kingdom Viridiplantae; phylum Streptophyta; class Magnoliopsida; order Asparagales; family Iridaceae; genus Iris; species Iris pallida. The sequence continues at coordinate 4,182,454 of JANAVB010036018.1, forward strand.
TGCGCCACTAACGAGAAAGTGATTCGCTCGCGACGAGGAAGTGATGCGCCAATGCTGAGACGTAGAAAGTGATGCGCCTATCTTTAGAGTTTAGGCTGTAGTAGATTTTTTATTTAAAAGTCCTTGTAACAGATTTAAATATAACAAAAAATCTTCTTTCTCTGTACTTTGTCTTTTGTTCCTCTTTTTATGATAAGCCAAGATTACTCTGCATCTCTGGCGCATGTCTTTTACAGCGCATAGGGATGTGCCTCCTTTGGACTAGGTTTCTAACGTATGAGTTTCCATACTTCTACAAAACCCCCTTCAAACTTTTCAAAACTTAGATAATTTTTTAAAATATTTTGAATAAGAAGCATGGGTGGTTGATTCTTGTAAGCACCTAGCTTCTGATGCATGATCTGCTTGGCACATAGCCATCCTCACGCATGATCACTTTGGCGTATAGCCATCTTCGCGCATGGCCTCTTTGCCGCATTAATTATGCTTTAATTTTTGAGTCAGATTAATGACAATCTTTTCAAAGATTTAATGTCGCCTCTTCGTGAGTTTCGAAGCGTCGGTTGCTAATGTTAGCATAGCGACTAAAGAAGCTGCCAATCAACCTCGTAAGAGGGAAGTTTCGAAGGCACCTCTCGAGGTTGACATAGAAAAGGCTTAAGAATTGCCTCTTCCGACCGATGTCCCAGATGTTACAGCTGGGTCATTGAGGAGAAACCAACAACGGAGGGCGACAACTAGCCTGGAGAAGCTGAAGGGGTGGTCATCGCATGGTCATCCCCAGAACATGATATGGAGGAACTGGCTTTGCTTCCGAGTCCTATGCCAGATCCAACAGCAAAAAGTGAGATGGAGGAACCGACTTTGCTGCCTACTCCTACGCCAGCTCCAGTTACAGAAGGCATAATGAAGAAACTGTCCTCGCTACCGAGTCTGACCTATGTGCCAGCAACAAGGTGACTTGGCATTAGTGAGTCCTCCAGGATAGGTCCTGATGAAGGTGAGACCCCTGTTGTGGCAGACCATGTTCCTGTCTTTGTAACTTGGAGAACTGTGGCTAAGGCGGCCCCATCAGATATATTGCTCTCCGTGGACCCCAGTTTTGAAGCCGTTGGATGTCAGCCTGGGACTGTAGATGCTGAGATCCTAGAAGTGCCTGGGTCAAGAAATCCCTAGAGGGAGGCTAATCCAGACACCTTGATGACTGAGCGTTCGACTAGCGAGGTCACGGCTACTCCGCCGGGTGAGAAGATCGTATCACTGTCGAGTGCTGCTATTTTTGACTTTGTAGTTCATCTAGTTTCCGTAGAACTCTCGATGATGTCCCCTACGAAACCTCAAACATTAGCCGAGGCGGACAACTATGTAAAATTTATTATGGAGACCTTTTATAAGATTTTGAAGAGAGGGTATCTACTGTTCTGGAGCAGGACCAGACCTTTGCGGTGGCCAAGACGTCAGTGCTCTCACAAGTGGCTCCATTAGGTCTCATCATGGCTATAAGTCTATATCTAAACCTTGGATGCATCGGTTGTCAAGCTCGACCACCGTCTAACTGAACTCCAGAGCCTCAAAAGGAATGATCTTTTCTTCTTCATAGGAGTGGAATAGAGTCGGCTTATCGTTGAAGTTACTGAGGCTGAGTTAGCTTACTCATCCAGCCAAACCATTTTGGAGCAAGACTTGGTCGAGGCCGACGCCAAAGAGCTTAAACTTGCTACGGCTATGGAGGCCCAAGTCAGCATACAAGAGATCTTGGACGAGCGTGTGGCAAAATTCGACGATAAGATCTGCCTGCTCCCGGAATAATGGGCCCAATTCATAGCTGATTCTCAACAGGAGACGACCAAACAGCGCTTAGTCACGAGGTGGTGGAGCTTACTCAACATGTGTCCCAGCTAACTGAAAAGTAGGCAGAACTGGACGCCAAAAATATCGACGTCATGGCCTTCAAGGACAAGGAAGCGATGCACCGCCATGCTGGCCGCCAGGCTCTGGCAAATGTCCAGTCCCTGGCAGAAGTTCTGAGGCACTACATCTGTGATCTATGTGCCGACGCTTAGCTTTTCTTTTTCTCCTTATATTTTGCTTTCATTTTATTTTGAAATGTAGTCCCTTTTTCCTTTTTATGAGAAAAAAGAAATAAAAAACTTTTGTTTGTTCATTTTTGTCATGAACTTGTGTGAAATTTTGTGGACTTAACATCGTTAACGCACCTTGGTTTTAGATACGTATAATAAGTTAAGATGATGGGAATTCGGTTAGCCAACATGTTTACTCAGAGGTAATGTAAACATGGTAAACATGGGGTTTGTGGTAGAATCTTCTTACTCAGAGGTTATATGAACATGGTAAGAATAAACTCTGTGGGGACACATGGAACAACTCAGAGGTCAATAAGAACATGGATGTTCAATGTGTGGAGTATTGCAACACAAAGGTTGCTAAATGAGAATGATTATTCAGAGATAATGTGGACATGGTAAACTTTCATTTAGGGTCGTCTTATGCCGTAGTAGTATTGAGCTCTGCGGGGATATAGAAAACAATTCAGACGTGAAATGGACTTGGATATTTTCTATTGGGAAAAATGTGAGGGAACATCCTAGAGCAGCTGGGCTCCAAAGATATATGATGATCGAGAGGGGTGAACCTGATTGTAGGATTCATAGATACTTTCTGGGGATACGAAAATACATGTTGATAGGCTTCAAACATATTATTTCTTTAGGAACTTGCCATTGATCGGCATCATAAACAAGTCCCGTTGGATTTTGCGAGTCGGTAGGCACTATTAGAATACATCGTCTCTATGACAAAGGGACCTTCCCATTTGGGTTTAAACTTTTTGGCTGATTTATGAGTCATCACCATTGGCCTTCTGACTGATAGGACAAGGTCAACCACTTGGAAGGTTTTTCGTTTAACCTTTTTATCGAAGGCTTCTAAAATGCGAGCCCGATAGAGCTCGACGTGCTGTTGAGCTAAAAGACATTTTCTATCAAGCGCCTCTATCTCCTGTAAACGGCAATGTTGACGTCTATTAACTGGTTTGTAGTGGCCACTCGCAGTGAAAGAATCTGGATTTTAAGAGGAAGGACCACTTCGCTCTCATATACCAGTAAAAATAGTGTATTACCCGTTGGAGTCTGGACCGCTGTACGGTAGGCCTAAAGGCATTCACTTCACTTCTCGTTTCAGTCGTATTTATCAGATGAAACAACTTTCTTAAAGAGTTTGATGATCATTTTGTTGAAGGGTTCTGCCAAACCGTTTATCGCTGGATTATACGCAGTTGACGCCACATTTTAGATGTGATCCTTGTCACAAAACCTGTAGAACGCATGGCTTATGAATTGTGGACCGTTATTTTGAATGATCCTCTGAGGTACCCCAAAACGATAGATGACTTGATGCTTGATGAACCTAATCACCTTCGAGCTTTTTACTTCTGATAGAGGTAATACTTTCGCTCACTTAGAGAAGTGGCCGGTAATCACCAAGATAAATGATGCCCTCTAGATGACGGAGGGGTAGTCGGTCCGACTATGTCCATAACCCATGCTTCAAATAGCCAAAAGGCGACCGTGGGGTGTTGGAACTCTAATGGTCGATAGATGAGGTCAGCATGCAACTGGCATGCTTGAAATTTCTTGGCATATTCGACAGCGTCTGCTATCATGGTAGGACAGTAATAACCCACGAGTCAAAGCCGAACCTATAGCTTAGGATCGGGTTGATGGGCTCCATAGGTACCATCATAAGCTTCTCGGAAAGCTTTAATTACCTTCTCATTTGATAAACATCGAAGGAGAAGCCTGTCGTATGAACGATGATACAGCATTTTGGTAGCTATATCATAGTAGAATCAGAGGGAGCATCTTTTGATAGACAAAAATTCCTTTGGGTCGTCAGGGAGGATTCTGTAGACCGCATAATCGACAAACGAAAATTGCTAGTCCATGACGTTCATATTAGTATCTGATTGCATAGTATGGTTTAGGCACACACATAAGCTATTTTTGGGACACACCAATTACCAACCAATCACCGTGACGATGTGTTGAGTCCCGACATGAGCTTCCAAGGAGGCAGTGAGGCCTGCTAGAGCATCGACCTCCAGATTTTGTAGTCGAGGCACATATTCTATGAAGGACCAGGTGAAGGTAGATATGACATCCAGGGCCGCTTTTGTCGTAGGGAAGCATGTCTTCGTGACGGACTTCATCCTCGAACCTGGTTTACGATGAGTTTTGAATCGCTATAGGACTCAAGGTATTCAACACCCAATTGTCTTGCTAACTGGATCCCGATGATGAGCGTGTTGTACTCTGCCACATTATTGGAGCACGGCTCCGTGAGGGAATAGGTACGCAGGATGACCAAGTTGTCTAGAGAGACCAAGACCACCCCTACTCCTACATTGATCTGACCCTTAGGGCTTGTTCTTGAAGCACCATGGAAGAACATCCTCTAGTTGGAGCTCTCTTCAGTAATATTGGATTCTGACACTTTGTCCATAATGTCTTCGTAGAGTTTTAATATTTTTTGTATCAGGTGTGCGGCTAGGAAGTCGGCCAGGGCTTGACCCTTGACAGCTTTTATGGAACAAATACCATATCGTATGGTGATAACAGTATTACCCTTGTAGCTAATCGAGAGTTTAGTGCTCCTGGCTTTGTCGTGAGGACCCTAAGTAGATTGACTCGGGAGATGACATGGATCGTCTGACCCATCACATAATGGCGAGTATTCTTTATAGCGAATAATAGAGCTTGGCATTCTTTCTCGACAGGGTTGTACCGATATTCATTCCCAATCATAGTCCTGCTTAGGTAGTAGATGGTTTGTTCATGACCTACATCATTGTTCTGAGCCAGCAAGATGCCAAGAGAATGGTCCATTACGAATACATAGAGCAGGAATTGTTTACCCACCGCTGGCGCTACGAGTTCCGGAAGGTTCGTGAGGTAAGCCTTGATGTCGTGGAATGTCTTTTGACATTGTTGGGTCCAGATGTAGGAAACTCCCTTCTTTATTAGTTTGGTGAAGGATTGGCATCGTCCATAAATATTTGCTATAAATCTTCTGATATATATGAGACGTCCATGTAGACCACAAAGTTCTTTCAGATTCTTCGGATGGCGTATTTCAAGAATAGCCTTGGTCTTCTCTGGGTCAATATGGATGCTCTTTGCGGTGATAACGAAACCCAAGAATTTGCCACTAGAAATCTAAAGAAAGAATTTAGTTGGATTTAACTTGAGTTGATGTGCTCGCATAAGATCAAATACTATTCGTAGATCTTGCAGGTGATCACCCCGAGCACAACTTTTAACAGTGATGTTATCAATATAACATTTGACTATTTTGTGGAGGTGTTTGCAGAAGATGGTGCTCATAGCTCGCTAGTACGTTGCACCTGCATTCTTTAGTCCTAAGGGCATCACTGTGTAATAATAGACCCCTTTTGGAGTCCTGAACAACATATGCTTCTCATCATCAGGGAACATCTTGATTTGGTTGTAGCCTCAATATCCATCTATGAAGGACATACGTTCAAAGCCACATGTGTTGTCGATCATGACATCGATGATCGGTAGGAGAAACTTATCCTTTCGACATATGGAGTTGAGCTCCCAGAAGTCTATGCCATAATTTTCTTACTCTTTTTGGTGACGAGAAAGATGTTGGCTACCCAATCAGGGTATTGTTCATCATGAACAAACCTACTTGTTATGAGTTTATTCACTTCCTTCTCGATGGCGTCATAATGTTGGGGCGGAAGTGTCGATGTTCCTGCTTAACAGACTTAGCATTAGGCAGGATGTTAAGTCTGTGCATTATAATCTGTGGGTCCAACTCTAGCATGTCTACATAGCTCCAAGTGAAGACATCGATTTATTCTTTGATAATTTGTACCAAGGATTTTTGATCTTCTCCTGATAGACTTTTGCTAACAAAGATGGGCTTGGTTGAGGGCTCATCCCCTAATTCAATTTGTTCAATTTTATTTTCGGTAGGACGTTCCCGTTGTTCGAAGCGGGATTCCCATTAAGATCCTAGGCGCTATTCCCAATGTTCTTCCTGGAAGAATTCTGGTATTTGATCATCTTCTATTTCTAGAGGATGTGCGGATGCCATGTTAACAGATAACATTTCTGACGATTGGGTGATGATGGTGTTAGAGTCCCAAGTTTAAGCTTCAGATGAATGAGAATGCCCCTCAGCCTCAGTTTTTGAGCCTGGTGGGGTTGTTGGAGGTCTAACTTAACCCACCCACCGTCGAGCGTGGTGGTAGTAGTCTTGAGGCTTCTCCTCTGAAATATGATGTTGTAAGGGAAGGCGTCGACCCTTGTCGTAGTTCAAGCCTTGACCGGAGTTCAAGTCATAGTCCATTATTTGAATGAGGTACTTAGCTTGATTAGTGTAACATTATATTTCCATTTTGCCATTATCGAGCTCTGGTTCAGCTGGAGGGAGGTCCTAATGATTTTCCACTTAGCCAAAGATGATAGATTTCTCGTTCTTTTTTTGGGTGCGACTATATAACAGACTTTTCGGTATGGGTCGACCCGATTCACAATACTGACAGTCGTTACTTGTGTTTGTAATGATCCTAAGGCATTATCTAGAGAATACATTGCATTCCAATATGGAAGATTAGAGTAGTTCAAAGATAGTCTTTTAATGATAAAATAGGGAATTTTATCCCATAGGATTACATCGTCTAGTGAAGGTGCCTCATTATGGAAAAATATATAATCCCCTATTTCTTCATCAGTGAGAACTGGAACAGCCTTCGTAGGAGGTACGGGAGCCTTTTGCCATATCTTGGCCACCTATGGAGCTAACGATATAGCTAGAGGAGCTTCCGGGGACCTCCTTGGAAATCAGACTCTGATAGGCTCCTGAACCCTGCCTGGGAGTTTAACGACCAAAGGAGCTGGAGCCTTCCCATGCAGCTTGGCTACGAGAGGAGTTGACACATAGGAAGGTTTCCCCTTGAGCCGTACTCTCAATAGCTCTTTAGTTACTGCTTTGGCCTCTGCCTCGGTTTCTGCTTCGTCATCAGCATCGTTGGCATCGTCGTCCAAGTGGAGCGTCTTGTATATATCAGCGTCCATGAAGTATGCCTATATTCCTCTAAAGGGATCGACATCCATGAAATAAGTTCTGAACCTGTCCTTGCCAGATACATATTTCATGCACTAGTGGAGGGTGGACGACACGGCCCTGTACTCGTGTATATACAGACGTCCCAGCAAGACACTATAGGATATGTTGGCATCGATGACATAGCAGGTGACCATGGTCTGGAGATCACCTAGGTGGCACCTCAAACGGATCTTGCCCAAAGGAATACTTTTGACGGCATTGAAACCGTTAATTATGGTATTGGAGGTAGTCAACCGGTGCATCGGTATCTCCGAAGTTTGGAGCAGACTCTAAGGGATGATGTTGATTGAAGATCCAAAAACGATTTATATTCGGTCCACTTTGATGGCACCAACATACCCTGTATAATACAGCAGCCAGTTGTGCCTGTTATTCTTGAGTAGCATGCCCTGTTGAGAGAACATGATGTTGGGGATGATTTCCCACACTGTTGTCGTATAGACATGCGACTGGGTCCTCTTTAGGCAGTAGCACCTGGCTTATAAAAGTCTTAGTCTCCTTCAATGCTTCACATAGAGCATTTCGAGTATCTTTAGAGAGTCGAAGAAGCTCAAATAGAGAGAGCCGAGCCGGAGTATTGGCTAGATGCGCCAATATGTCAAAGTTTTAGGATTTGGTCAACCCTGAGGTGCCATATTTTCTTAGAGGCTTGTCAAAATGAGCTTTCTTTTGCTTAGTTTTCTCCTGCCGTAGGTTGGGACGAACCCGTGCCTGAAGTGACATGAGGCACTTCTTCAGCCGGAACCTCGTCCTAATGAGTATTTTGCTTAGACCTGGTCACTACTAGCAATGCTTCTTCAGAGGAGCCAATAACCATTTGACAAGACTTGGACTTCTTGCCTTTACTTTTGGTGGTAGGGTGTACCACCGATCGAGTCAGCTCAGGAGCTAGATCTGGGTGAACCCACATGATCTCACCCCGGGACGTAGTGAGTGGCACCAGCCCACTCACATTGTCACGAGACGAAGGAAGGTTGGTTACCTCTATTATCGCCCTTGGGATGGGGATGACACCATCTTGAGTCTTAGTTGGTGGCAGGGTACCAAACTTAAGAGACACCAAATTTGTTGAGACTATTTTGTCCTCATAGTTGAGAGTGAGGACGTTGACATTTATCATGCGTTGGCTGTAGTTCTTCAATATATAGCAATCTCGGGTTGGGTGCCCGACGAACCGAGGATAGTGACAGTATTTTGGGTCGTCGACTTTGTCAACCTCATCAGGACGTTTAGGATCAGACAATTTGACCATATTACCTCGCATAAGCACTTCGAAGAGCTGTAGAGTGTGTCCATCATTGAAGGAGTAGACCTCCTTCTGCCATGGTACGGCTGGGGGCTTCTAAGCAGGGGCTAAAAGTCAATGCCAGTTTCCCCTTAGATTCATGCCTACTATTGTTGCTCTTGGAGGGGCATTTTCCTTTGTCGTCGAACGTTGGAAAGCTGACAAAGGAGACGGGCATCTCTGGCCTTCATTTTAGCGCTTTCGACACCGATAATCAGTGCAGTCTAGTTTGTGTATTGGGTGGAATCGACCTAAAGTTTAACTGTTGACATCATGTTCTTACAACAGGAATCTATTAGCACCGGCTTAGGAATACCAGAAGGTAGCCTCAGACATGCTTGAAAGAAGCGATCGATGTAAGCTCAAACTGACTCATTTCTTTCTGGGTGATCTCCATTAGGAAAGACATTGTCATATCCATTCCACTATCATAGAATTGAGAGAGGAAAAGATGCTTCAGACCCTCGAAGGAGGATATACAATTATTAGGAAGGCTGCAAAACCATTTGTATGCTACCTCCTTTAATGCCCCAATGAAAGGACTCGTCAGCAAGGCATTATCCTGCGGAAAGTTCCCCATCATAGAGGCAAAGTATGCCAAATATCGACGGGGAGACTCCTTTCCGTCGAATGGTGTCAGCGATTGTGGCTTATACTTGGGGAGATAAACCACGTTGTTCTACTCAGAAGGATAGGGTTGTCGGATCCCGAGCTTCTGACGCCCCTTCTATTTGTCTTTAGCCTCTCGCAAATGCGTAGATCCCTCACAAGCTCGAATAGTTCCTCGGTAGAGGTGGAAGCGAATGACCGAGGCAATATATGACGATCAGTCCTCGAGGGAGTGGATGACCGAGGCAGAGTGAGATGATCTGTTCCCGAAGGAACCTGCTAGGATGGTACATTTTATTCCCCATTGGTTCCTGGGTCGAGACAGGAGGATGTAAGAGCCCTTGCCAGAGGCTAGGCAGCCAAGGTGTTCTGGATGTCAAATATGACTTGTGTCAAAGAATACATGGAGGTGGAAAGAATTTTAAGACATGTCTCCAAGATATTAATATGATTTAGGAGATCCGGGGCCGAAGCTTCTCCCTCTTCTTCCTTTCCACCCCCTGTCATGTAAACAAGCATGATGTGGGCTGAAGTAGACGGGACGGTGGACCTTTCACTTTCAGCCTAGCTTCCTTGTGGAAAGGTCGACATCAAGGCTTCCTCGTCTTTATTCCAGAGTTGTCTACCCCTAGCCGCATCAATGTCAGTTCCCTAACAGATGTTATTATATTTGAATGAGGGATTATCGTGGATGATCGGGGTCCGGCTACCCCCGGCATGCACTGTCGCTACGATCGTCACTTTCGATCGGGTATTCTGGAATATTCCGGTAGCAAGGATTATTACTTTATTCCATATCGCTCGTCTCTTTGATGCACTTGCCGAGGCCAGAGGGTTACTGATTTTTATATTTCTCTTGGGAGTAGGAGAATTGGAGATGATATGGCACAAGGCAATTAAGAGTTCTTCCTCGTCTTCGATTGGCACCCTCTTTTCGAGACGATGTCGGACGGACGCAGCAAGTTACAGTCGCTAGAACACAAACTACCTTGGTTGTTGGACCACTGTTTATAATAGTAGCAGTTGATCATGACTGTATCACAAGTATGCCCGACGAGGCAAGTTGCAGTCTTTCCCGATATACGTTTGTGAGTGATTATATTATGTGGATCGTATGAGAAGAGAATAACATTTACACAAGTGGCAGGACCAAACGTCAGGGTATCTATGTGAGTGATATGCCCCCTGATTCAGTTCCAGCACATGAAATTTGCCCAGATCATTAGTGGAAGAACAACACGTATTGTGAGTCAAACCCACTTTATGCACACAACCTACGTGGGCGCATGGGTTCGACACCACGATATTTGTCCCCTGACTCGATTCCAGCGCATAAGATAGGCCTAAGTGGGAGGGGGACTTTGAGAGCTGACCCATTTTTGATGCATAAGCGTCTAAGTCAACTCTATTCAGCTTGCCATCAGTCGCACATTTCTGGATTGCTGTTGGCAAAGCACATTGAGGGCGGATGGCCCGTGCTGCCTTGGACTTCGTTGTGCTAGCCTGTGAAGGCACATAGTATTCAAAATCTAACTTTTTCTTGCCTTGATGGTAAGTAATTCTGTCGAAAATAGAGAGCTTTCCCTGCGAAGTAAAACCTATGCTCGGGAGTGTGGCTGCACATTTGTTTTCTTGGCACATCTTCTTCGAATGGGACAAAATAGGTTGCGAGTAGCAGTCAGCACTGTGCTTCCCTGGCAGATATGCCACTCTAGGAGAAACATTTTACTTGTTGATGATATCAGCAGTCGGGGTTGGCCGCGGCGGCGCAGTCCCTGCGATATTTGTGCTTGAGGCATCGCCTTTGAGCACCTAAATGCGGCGAGTCTTCTTCGGCTTTGGCAGCAGCTTCGAAGGACTCGCGAAGCCTTCAGAGTTGAACTCCTCATACACTTGTTTTCGAAGTACACAACCATCATCTTCTGGGAGGAGCCGAGCTTGTTGTCGTCAGATTTTGACAAAGCTTTCTCGTTGGAAGAGAAAGTCGTCTCCAGCAAAATCGCCAACTTGTTTGCAATTAAAAAGTATTGAGAAACTTTTTATATTGAACAAACAAAACAAGTACAACTTAGATTCTTGACGGGATCTTTCGAGAACATTTTGTTTTTTGGGGACAAGTGGTGATGGAGTGTTGCTCTTTTACTCCGTTGACGACCGGACGACGATCTTGAACACTCCGAATATCTGGGCAATTATCTTTGGGTGCGATCATTGGCCTCGAATGAAGGAATGATCATTCTATTTATAGGGGTCGAAATGATCAATTCATGTGTGCATATGCGAGATGCACATGATAGTTTTGTACATAGGAATGCTACGCCATGACTTTGTTGGGCGCAGGGGGCTGCGCTCGGGGAGCTTTGAACTGAATCTGGTGTAACTGTACTGTTGGGCTACAGATAAGCTGATATATGACAGTTATTGAGATTTGTTTGTTTCTGAGATCTTGGGTTGTTGGCACCCGTTCATTAGTAGAACTGAGTCAATAACACGTGGAGCATGTACATAGCTCAAATATCTTAATTTTTTGAAGGATAATGTATTTGATGCTTCTGAGAGATCTGGCGCATGAAGAGACTTGGCATATGACGTCTAGGGGATGAATAACAAGTCTGGGTGCATAACTTTAGTGGCACGTACGATATTTGGGCGCATGACTTTTGAAGCACATGTGAGATTTGTTTGGGTCAGCCACGTGGCAAAGCACAGCTGTAACCAAAAAATGAGTAACAATTATGCCTACATGTGCAGACGTAGGTGACCCTTCATTTTTTATAAAAATTGACATCATTATTGCCTTCGATTCGTATGCTACTGTCTTATGACATTCAACATTAAATGCTCGATGGGCAGAGAGCCAATCTGTCATGCCCCGCTCCCGTAGGAGCGATCGTCCTCGCTAAGGCGTGATACGGCACGAGCCTAGATTGCGCTCGTGCAAGGCAGTTTCATAACGGTCGATTATATCGGCGGCGACGGGGTCGTCGCATAGAAGTCCCAAGCAGAAACATTGAAAATGCAGCAAAAATTTAGAATCAAAACACAAGTTATTCAAAAGAACACTTTACTGATATTGTACAATCAAATTACAATAGGCGCAAGCCATGATTACAAGTCTCTCATGCTTACTTTTCTCTCATTATACAAATCACTCTGCTCTCTCTCATCTCTCGATTACAATACTTGAGCCAGCAGAAGCTTCGGATAGGCGACGTCCATACATTATGTCCCGTATAAGTCTTGAATCTATGCGGCCGCACGCTTCGAATCGCCAAGGAATTCTATGCCTCGACGCATCCAAGCGAGCTCCACACTACGAGCTTCTACCTGCGCCTGCACATAAAAACTATATGGGTGTCAGTACTTAAATGTACTGGTGGAGTGAAATCCTCGCCCACCCATACAAAACCAACACGTTTGATTTACTTTTGTGCGACATAGTCCCTTCTTATCAATTGTCTTTCTAGTCTTGTCTTAGGATCAATTTTATGACAGACGCCTTGGCATACTTGTGTCTGAGGAGCATCCCGTGCTTGCACAACAACGTCCACTCCATAACGTTAACCTATCAAGTCGTACTTATCTTTCGGCCATAATCAAAGACGCAACTATACGATAGACTCAATTTCCGTGTGACCGTGCTATCGCACCGATAACTTCTTTATCCTTGCCTCAAGACCTTCTCGTGCTTACAATGTCAACACACCGACTCATACTTGTATTTCGTGCCTACTCTGTGACGTAACGACTTGGTCGTGCCATGAACTCGATTCGTGCTTCAATATCACTGAGGCAGTGCACTTAGCCTTACCTATACTTTGGTTGTGACAACGCAGCCATGCCTCGCATTTCGAGGTCGTATCCAGCAACTCAACGTAACTTCACCCAACTTGCCCTACGGCCCTTATCGACTTAACTCGCAACAGCTCAAGTCTAACTCATGTAACTCTATGCCAACGACTTAACACTCGATACCACATCTCGTGCTGAAGCACGCCGCCTTCGTTGTAGCCAAATCTTAGGCCCAGACATTGTGTCTTCTAACTGCATACACATTCAACTCAACTCAATCCAAAGGCACCCACGCGGATTGCCGCCCGTGCCGACACATCTATATGAATTGTCACTTGTATTAACTAGCCATCGTGGACATAGCCTGGCAATCGAGACCCTTGTACCGCAGGTAGCGATCCCCGATGCAAGTTCTCGAACTACCAGTTGCCTATTACCCAGCTCGGCTATACCGTGTTTCTTTCTAGGCCGAGTCGGTCTCGTGGCCTCGTATTGCCGCTCGAAGAAACATCGCCCTTGTCGACAAGTTATGCATGACCACGCGCCTATGCTAACTTCTAGACTTAACGTAATTGCATGGTCTCATCATCATCAATTAGTTTCTTTGCTTTACTCTTTTCACTTTTCATACTTCTTTTGCAGAGCCCCAAACCTGGGTTGCCTTGGCGACTGACCTACAGTCCCGACATATTTTCTCTCGGCGACTAACCATCGCTTAGACTTAACATTCTTTAAAATCAGGGAACGGCTACTACATAGCCTTCCAACTTAACTTGAACGTAACGTGTTCCTTAAGTATCGACAGATCGTGGCTAACTTTCCACTGAACTAACTGTGGCTCGTGCCTTAAACCAACTCGTGTTCTACGCAACGCTATCGCCCAAGTCATACCTCATATGACGGGCCTTGGGATCGTGGGACTATTTAACTTGACAACCGCAGAAAGAGCGGGACAACACTTGGAATGACTTAGGTCGACCGGCATATCTTTGCCTAACTTACTCAAGCTTACAACTTAACCCGAGGGACGAGCAAAGGCTATGCCAAGCCTTGCGCAGTGGAAGCGTGCATGCTTTATCGAGCATTTACGCGGGCGACGCCTATAACTTAGGCTATGTTCGAACGTTGTGGCAACTTAGCAACTTAGGCCAACTTCCTTCTCCCAAGCGACGGGACGAAGGATCGAGTGTCATTTAAAAGTACGCTGAGCCGACTTTTAAGCAAACCGTGGGACCTTTTTCCATGTTCTAACACATTTCGACCCGTCGTAATTATTCCCTTAGCTATGTGGATTCATCTCTTTTATTATCAAGTCTATTGTGCAAGTTAAAATACGCGATTTATTATGTGAAGGCTAAGATGAGGCAAGTTCACCGAAACAACCCCACCTGAGCAATGTCTCCGAGCAAGCCGTTGCAAGGCTATGTTTGAAATGCCGTCGGCATTTCGAATCCTCCAATTGACTGAGCGGGACGGGGCACTACATCATTCACCACTCAGAAAAGTTTAATCCTCGAAACTCACTGAGTACACTTATCGGCTTATAACTTGATTCAACGTCCTACGTTTCTCGCACACACTCCTCCTATGCGTTCCCTCAATCTGAGCCACGCTTGTGCTATCGTTAACTTAGTTGTAAGGCACACCAACCGATCAACCAACATTCGAACTCGTCTCAATTCAATGATCGCATTACCATCAACATTTCTTCGAAACTTACGATTTCAAAATCCTTGACACTTTCCCGTTCCTCAAGTCTCACTTGATTCAACGTATCACTTAGTTGGATCGTGCACATATTCCAGGCGTCCCCAAAATACATACATTTCAGCCAAGCCTCATGATAGAGAATCCGCCATCACCACTCGAGTCGGATCGTGCACATATTCGGGCGTCCCTGATATATGTGCATGTCAGCCGAGACTCGCGAGTGGTGCCTCCACGATTCCTATCGCTTCGCGCCGGAACATCTGCCTAACCGCTAGGCTACGTCTTTAGGCTAAGGTCATCCGTTAGTATTGGAATCATAGTTCCCAAACAACAATATCAGTACTGACCCCATCCTAAGGTCAAACCAAATCGATAGTACGGGGTTTTCTACCCAAGCTCGTATCACTCCAATTTCTAAACATTGAGCATCGATTCCCTACGCACATCCCAAAATTCGTCGTACGGGGTCCGAGTCGTTCAGTAAAGCATCCTACGATAACTCATGTTTCAACTAATCCCACGTCATATCAATATCGTTCTTTCATCAAGCCATTTCGCATAGTCTATCTCTTCGAACACGTTTGACGTAATCCGTCTATCAATCCTCAAGTCAAGCACGTTACGACACAATTCATCGCTAAACCATAATTCATATTTAATACTCCCTAAGTCATTCATCCCAATTCACGTAATCGATCACAAGGTCGTCTGACTTAACAATATGTTGCGCCCCGATCTTACGTGAGTCAGATTATCCACGGTGGGCATGAATCACCATGCACACTCCCGTGAGATAATCATTCTTATCGGGATGTAACTCTTGTTTTGTGTCTAGACTAATTCATTCTCGATGTACGGATTGGACCTACTCAATCCTTAAGTTTTATTCATTCGTCAATCATAAGTCCTACCAATCCTCGAGTTTACCTTCGCATCAAGCCAACAAGTCGAGACAATCAAAGTTGCCGTGACCTGATTTTTCGAGTTCGATTATTCTCGCGACAAGAATCACCATGTCAGCGCTCACGTGGAACGATCGCCCCAAATCCGACGTGATGCATGTGCGAGACGGGAGTCGCGCTCACGCAAGACAAGAATGTCGATGCTGTGGTTATCCGCGTAACCCTCACGACACTTTTGTTTTTATCCAACATTCATCTCCATCAAAATCCTAAGTATAGCATCCAACCGAACAATAACACTTGCACAATCGCCATTCGTCAAGTCAGAGTACCCTCGAGTTATCGTATATCGATCTTTGATACGCCTCAATACCATCAACGATATGCGTAACCTGACTATCTTCCCATACAACCAATTTTGTGTCGTGTGAATGATGTTATCGTCCGACTGGATAATCTCCTCGACATTCAAATTCAAGTTTGATCATTATCCTTCGAATCATTCACAACATTAATTTCCTCAAACCCAAATTTTACGTATTGTTCATCCGTTTATCTTAAGTCATTGACCAACGTGTTTCTTCAATTTGTATCAGTCCTTGCTAACTCAAATCATCGAGCAACATTCAATCCAATCCTTAGAGTCATTGCATAACTTTAAAATTCAACTTTTCATGCACACTATCTATCTGTCATGCTAACTTTTCATATACGATCCGTACCAATTTCTTCGATCAAGTCATCCGTTCGCTACACCTTAACTTTTTCCTCGATTCGATTTCATCTACTCGATCATTTTTGCGTTTCATACTTGCGTAATCCTCAATCCCGTGCACGTCCCATATGCATCAATTTCTAAGTTGTTCGAATCACACATCGTCAAATCTTAAGACTATAACTTGTTTAACGATACTCAATCTATGGCTTTGCATACACGCGATGCTCGTTGATAGACTCATTGATATCCCGAATCCTCAATCGATCGATCGACACCCCTGAGGCTATCGCATACACCACTCAAGGATGAAGTCATTCAACAAATCCTCAACTTATCATTCGAATCAAAATTGACTTCTTGAAATTCTGCGTTCGAACCATTCCTCGAATTCCAAGCACGCCCATTTATATCGTACCGACGATATCATCGTCGCTCGATAGCACCCCTATCGATAGTCATCTCACTTGTACTCAATCGAGTCAAACTCATTCTCACTCGAAATACTTGAGTTTGCTAAGGTCAACACAAACCCTTAGTGTATATGCCCAGTACGACTTAGCCAACCGTGCTTACGCAAACCATCTTTTTGTTTTATCAAAAACTGTTCTCCTATGTTTTGTAAAATAGATAGACTTATTGTATGGACATCCCGTGGAACAATTGAGAGAGAGCGCACCAACGATGTCAACTTTACTAAAGCAACACTTTAGAGTTTACGGAAACAACGGAGTTAAAGAATTCAATCGATAGGCCAAGGACGTAAAGCCGTGCTCTGATACCATTTATGTCATGCTCCGCTCCCATAGGAGCGATCGTCCTCGCTAAGGCGTGATGCCGCACGAGCCTAGATTACGCTGGTGCAAGGCAGTTTCATAACGGTCGATTACATCGGTGGCGACGGTGTCGTCGCACAGAAGTTCCAAGTAGAAACATTGAACATGCAACGGAAATTTAGAATCAAATCAAAAGTTATTCAAAAGAACTCTTTATTGATATTGAATAATCATATTATAATAGGCGCAAGCCATGATTATAAGTCTCTCGTGCTCACTTTTCTCTCATTATACAAGTCACTCTGCTCTCTCTCATCTCTCGATTACAATGCTTGAGCCAGCGAAAGCTTCGGATAGGCGACATCCATACATTTTGTCCCGTATAAGTCTTGAATCCATGCGGCCGCATGTTTCGAATAGCCAAGCAACTCTGTGCCTCGACGCATCCAAGCGAGCTCCGCACCACGAGCTTCTACATGCGCCTGTACAAGAAAACTATGTAGGTGTCAGTACTCAACTATACTCGTGGAGTGAGCTCCTCGCCCACCCATACAAAACCAACACGTTTGATTTACTTTTGTGTGACATAGTCCTTTTTTATCAATTGTCTTTCTAGTCTTAGGATCAGTTTTATGACAGACGCCTTGGCGTACTTGTGTCTGAGGACCATCCCGTGCTTGCACAACAATGTCCACTCCATAACGTTAACCTGTCAAGTCGTGCTTGCCTTACGGCCATAATCAGAGACGCAACTATACGATAGACTCCATTTCCGTGTGACCGTGCTATCGAACCAATAACTTCCTTATCCTTGCCTCAAGACCTTCTCGTGCTTACAATGTCAACACACCGACTCATACTTATCTTTCGTGCCCTACTCTGTGACGTAACGACTCAGTCTTGCCATGAACTCGATTCGTGCTTCAATATCTCTGAGGCAGTGCCTCCTCACTTAGCCTTGCCTATTCTTTGGTTGTGACAACGCGGCCGTACCTCGCATTTCGAGGTCGTGCCCGACAACTCAAAGTAACTTCACCCAACTTGCCCTACGGCCCTTCTCGACTTAACTCGCAACAGCTCAAGTCTAACTCATGCAACTCTATGCCAACGACTTAACACTCGACGCCACATCTCGTGCCGAAGCACGCCGCCTTCGTTGTAGCCAAATCTTAGGCCCAGACATTGTGTCTTCTAACTGCATACACATTTAACTCAACTCAATCCAAAGGCACACACGCGCATTGCCGCCCGTGCCGACACATCTATATGAATGGTCACTAGCATTAACTAGCCATCGTAGACATAGCCTGGCAATCGGGACCCTTGCACCGCAGGTAGCGATCCCCGATGCAAGTCTCCGAACTACCGGTTGCCTATTACCCAGCTCGGCTATACCGTGTTTCTTCCAAGGTCGAGTCGGTCCCGTAGCCCCGGATTGCCGCTCGAAGAAACATCGCCCTTGTCGACAAGTTGTCCATGACCACGCGCCTACGCTAACTTCTAGACTTAACGTAATTGTATGGTCTCATCATCATCACTTAGTTCCTTTGCTTTACTCTTTTCACTTTTCATACTTCTTTTGCAGAGCCCTAAACCATATTGCCTCGGTGACTAACCTACAGTCCCGATATATTTTTCTGCGGCGACTAACCATCGCTTAGACTAAACATTCTTTAAAATCAGGGAACGGCTACTACATAGCCTTCCAACTTAACTTCAACATAACGTATTCCATAAGTATCGACAGACCATGGCTAACTTTCTACTGAATTAACTGTGGCTCGTGCCTTAAACCAACTCGTGTTCTATGCAACGCTATCGCCCAAGTCATACCTCATATGACGGGCCTTGGAATCGTGGGACAATTTAACTTGACAACCGCAGAAAGAGCGGGACAGCACTTGGAATGACTTGGGTCGACCGACATAACTTTGCCTAACTTACTCAAGCCTACAACTTAACCCGAGGGACGAGCTAAGGCTATGCCAAGCCTTGCGCAGTGGAAGCGTGCATGCTTTATCGAGCATTTACGCGGGCGACGCCTATGACTTAGGCCATGTTCGAACGTTGTGGCAAATTAGCAACTTAGGCCAACTTCCTTCTCCCAAGCCACGGGATGAAGGATCGAGTGTCATTTAAAAGCACGCAGAGCCGACTTTTAAGCAAACTGTGGGACCTTTTTCCATGTTCTAACACATTTCGACCCGTCGGGATTATTCCCTTAGCTATGTGGATTCGTCTCTTTTTCTATCAAGCCTATTGTGCAAGTTGAAACACGTAATTTATTATGTGAAGGCTAAGATGAGGCAACTTCACCGAAACTACCCCACCTGAGCGATGTCTTCGAGCAAGCCGTTTCAAGGCTAAGTTCGAAACGTCATCAGCATTTCGATTCCTCCGATTGACTGAGCGGGACGGGGCACTACACAATCTAGGTGCATCTCATGTGGGGCACATACACCATAGAGCACATAGGCTGTTGGGTACATCTATCTGAGGAGCACATCAGTTATGAGGCACACCACTTTCGGTCAACCTTGTTGAGCGTTTCGAGGCTTAAAATAAACAACTTTGACTTAGTTGAAATCAAGATGGCAGATTCTTTGCCATTAATGCTAGGTTCATCGTATTAATCTTGGATCGGCTGCCACATGGCGCATGGGCTATAAATAGGTGAGTTTTCAGGGGAGAAGGACTTACTCATTCTTGTTCCATCCTACTTCATGTCAAAATAAACTCGACTCTCGATAGCCGTGAGCCTCCTTCTTGGCAAGTTGGTAGGCTGTGGGTTGTGGATCTCCTCGTTCAAGGCATCTTCAATTTTAACGACGAACTCCATCAGAGAACTGAGTTACGCCGAGTTAGCTATGCTTTGAGCAGTTCATGCTCGTATGCTTCACAGGCAGCATTCCTCTTCGAAATAACATCAAATGCCAAGTTGTTGATTACCGGGTTTGGGTTGGTTTATTTGCTATAAACAAAAAGTTATACAAAATTTTGTATGAAAAATGAAGAGAAGTACAAAAGAGATCCTAGAACTATGTGCAATTGATTCTGGAAAAGTGTGACGATGGAGATCGAATACTGTAGTGGATGCTTTACTCCATTGACGATGTGACGACGAGAAGAACTTGTTCTGACTCTCTGAATGCCTATGAGTGGGTGATTTGGGTTCGCCAATCAAGAAGCAGTCTAATATCCTAAATGAAGGAAGACTTCTTCTATTTATAGGCGGGACGTGCGATGCGCGTAGGAGATTTTAGTGCACGGGAGTGCTGCGTGCACGAGAATATCAGAGAATCTATTGTAACTACACTGTTGGGGCTGTTGATGAGCTAACACGTGCAAGTTATTGGGATTCTCTTGTTGCTAAGATCCTGGGTGGTTGGCACCTGTTTATAAACATAATTGAATCAATAACATGTGTCATGTGTGCACTACGCAAGGATCTTGTTCTATTTGAACAAACTGGATTTGATTGTATCTAACTAGATATGGTTGCCTTACTAGCCACTTGGCATCTTTCAAAAGTGTCGTGCTGTGAGAGAGCTGCACGTTGTAGAGGCTATGCTCTTTGGAATTCATTGAGGCTGAACTTCTGGGACGTCTTTAAAGTCTGCACTTCTTAGAGTTACATTGGAAGTCATGCTTTTTGACTGATATCTAACAAGTGCTACCTGTTATCTGACATCTACTGCTTTGACAGCTAAAAATTAATGGCTGTCAATTATTATCTGTCTTCTGACACTTGTGTCAGCGTGCCATCAGTTTTGAAGTGACGGCCAAAATTAAATACTAAGTTTTAGGCGCTGTACTTTTGGAGCTCCAGGGCACTGCACTCTTGGGGCACTGAGGCACAGGGCTTTTAGGGCGTTTGAGTTACTATGCTTTTTGGGGCACTTGAGTCAATACCTTCTTAATTGCTGCGCTTTGTGGGGCTCAAGAAGAAATAACTTAGTTAAAAAATCTCATAAATGAGATTCATTGTGATGAATGTGAGGTTCATCTAATTAACTCGAAGCTTTTGACTAGCTCCCATTTGGCGTATGGGCTTGACCACACACAACCTATAAATTGGAGCATCGTTAGGGCACAACTCTCACTTTCTGTCAGAGACCATGTTACATCCTGATGACTCATCTCCTTAGCGAGCTTGGCAAAACTTATGCCAGTCGGGGGCTAAGATTGTAGAATTCTTTGTTCACCGAAGTGTCAATCTTGATCAAGGAGCTTTCGAGAAGAACCTAACTGACTATAGAAGGAGTTGTCCCAATGTATGCAGCGTGCTAGCTGAGCTTTGGTTTGAAACAACACTGAGTACCAAGATGTTTAATGAACAATCCATGTTCTGCTCAATAACTGCTTTATTAGCCATGCGCCTAAGCTAAGACGAGGAAGTTATTTGCTCTAACAAGGAAGTGATTTGCTCTGACGAGGAAGTGATTCGCTCTATGCTTTTTGTACCCTGTGCTTTTAGTTGAGTAGACAACGTTACTCTTTTATACGCTAGCTAGCTTTATGTGTAATTATGAACATGAAGATTCTGTAATAGACTCTTGTAATCATTATAGTACCCCGTCCCTATATCGAACCCCATTTTCATCCAAGGGTACGCGAGAAAGGAACAGTGTCGTTACCAATTTAGTCGAAACCGATAGATCGGGATCGAGTGAATCGATCGAACAGGAACGATTGAATTAAGATCTATTTCTCATAATAGAAAGGCTTCCCCAGAATCAAGTCCCATATTCAGCGGGTTGCGGCTCGAGGATAGACTATGCGGCTGAGTCAGGAGAGACCTTCCGTTGCTCTGCTTTTCATGCCGCACTTGCTCTTTTGCTTTGGTTTTCGTGAATGTGTTTTCATGAATGTTTTCGATGGTTTTCATGGCTTGTATTTTCAAACTTCGCATTTGTATTGAACTTTTTGAATGGCACAGTATTCTAATCAGTTGCTTATGCGATTTCAGGTGATCGCGTAGGTACGGTCTTGCGCAGCCAACCAGTCTTTTGCGTCAAGCAAAATCAAGGTGAGTGGCTGACCCTTCTTCCCCTTGACCCCTTACTTTCTAAATCCATCATAGCATCGTTGTGAATGAAATGTTAAATGCAAAGGCATGGACACATCGGCTTATTCTATAAAACTGCTATAAGCATGCTATACGATTCATGATTAAGATCTGTGTTAAATAAAAGATTGACTCATTGATTAAAATGATGCCACAACAAGGCGGGACACGATGAAAATGGTTAAGTCTTAATATGGACCATGCTTGAGTAACTAAATTAGTATAGCACGGTCATGGACAACTTGTGCACAAGGTAAAAGTTTCTACGAACGGCACTACGAGGCAATGGGACCGATTTGGCCTAGGGAAAACACAATATAGCTGTGCTAGATAATAGCACAGGTTATGTGGGGACTTTCAACGTGGCTCACTACTTGCGTTGAAAGGTCCCATCTAAAAAATCTATCTGTCCAAGATGGCTTGTGATGTCAGTTACCATTCACATATGAAATTGCACACGACTTGTCAGTAAATCATAACAATTGATCAGGAAAAACATTGTAAGTCTCACATTACACGGCACGCTTTGTCGTAGGTAAGTTCTAGTGTAATTTATATTTTGCCTATCATATGCTTGTCTGAAATTCATTAGGATGGCTAGAAAGGTCACAAATTAGGCCATATAATTTCTTCAACCAAATGAGAGCGTGGAACTTAATTTGCCACGCACCAGTACAAGTGTAATGTACTGATCCTCGCTCTCCACAGGTACCCCGAACAAAAAAGGGCGTGCCACTTAACTCAAGGTGACGCTAGTCATTTTGAAGCCCCGTCCGTGTGCTAAAGGCTTCTTTTGATCCTTTGAAGACTCCACATTCAGTCCAGAAGCAAGATGTCTCGACTCCCCACGATAGCAGGTCTTTTGAATGTTTTGCTCGTAAATGGGGATGTAATATATGGAACGACTATCTTATCGGCGTTCATTTTGTAATCGAGTCATGTTATAAGCCCGTGCGGCAAGGATTGTAATAGAGTCTTGTAAATGATGTCTATTATCAATAAAATAAAAAAAAAATTTGTCTCAAATGTGTTGTTCAATTTCTCTGCGTAGTCTATTAGATATTTTGTTTCCGATAACCTTATGACTATGCCTTATGGGATCGTAAATTACGTTCGTACGGCATCGCGCCCGGGGGACGACTATCGATTGTACGGAATCGGGACGTGACAACCATGACTACCTTTAATAAAGTATCCCATTCATGATGTTTTGCCTTGTGTTTTTTTTTATGTTGTTTTTCTGAGGTGCGCAGCAATTTTGTGACTTTTGACTGTGCTTGTAGACACTGCGCTATCATCATTCTACAAGACCCCTTCAAACGTTTCAAATTTGGATAAGTTTGAAATACTTTGAAAAGAAGCATGAAAAAAATAACACGTGGCATAGGAAGTGCGCTACACGTTACTGACAGGCTGTCATCATTAAGATAGCTTTAGTAACCGTCAATAATTAATGTTTGGCTGTCATTTCATTAAATGATAATGACTCCTCATTTTTCGGAACATATCGAAAATGATTTCATTCCTCTTTTGCACATGTTTCGAAATATTTCTTCAAATCCGAAGCGACAATTAGCCTCATATGCTTTGACACGTGCCACCCTTCTGTAAATAGGGGTCTTCGGAGAGAGAAGAAACTTTCCTTTGTCATTTCTTCCAAACCATTTCTAAGAGAAGATTCTTCTTCTACCTGTAACCCCTCTTTCCAGATTTTCAAAAATTTTATTTTTTATTATGTTTAAAAGTAAAATTTTGTTTTTTTCTAAAAGGTAATTCGTGATTATTTAGTTATCAAAATTTTGTTTTTAAAGTAAATATTTTGAAAATACTATGTTGTTTTAATAAAAGTATTTTTATTAATTTTATTGTTGACATTAAAAAGATATTTTATAATTTTGAATTTCAAAGGATTGGCGTGAAAATGATTTGGAAATCATATCTGATCGATAAAAAGACTTTGTCGAATTACTTTTAATAAGGTTTTGATTGAATAAAACTATAATCTAAATTATTTTGGTAACATTAAATATTATTTTAAAGTTATTATGTTGATACCTTAATTGATTTAGATTTGAAATCATACGATTGGAATTATTTGATATTATAGAATAATAATTTTACATTATTATTGCAGTCGTTTATAATATGGCAATTACATTAAATTGTATTTAAATTATACGTATTTAAATTAAATATGTGAAGATTTATCTGTTAGAATTTATATTATTTGATAAAATTGAGTATTATCTCAAAACATCATTTTGAAGTCTTATTGTTATCAAGTATTAAATTTGGATTTGGCTAAATATATTTTTAAATATTATTAATAATATCTAGTATTAATTTTTTATTATGGATTGATTTGATTAATTTAGAATTTATCGGATTAAAATTTGGTTAAACTAGTTATAAAGTTTATTTGGTTATAGCATAATTAATAATGACTATTATCATAAACCCTCTACTTAATTGTCAGAGTAATATTTTCTATAATATGTGTTTATCATACGCTATATAAGTTCATAGAACCCCTCTCATTATTTTCTTGTTCCACCTCCCGATTCCACACACCAGTACCCAACTATATATATATATATATATATATATATATATATATATATATATATATATATATCGGCATCAGCTTCGTTCTATCTATTCTTCTCTTCCTATTATAGATACAACATCCAACCTCTCCATATATCTTCTCCTTGTCAGCGTATCATATGCTATATAAGTTCATAGAACCCCTCTCATTATTTTCTCGTCCCACCTCCCGATTCCACACACCAGTACCCCACCACCCACAAGCGCCACCCATTGATCTCCCTGACCACCCGACCTCCATCTACCAGCAGTGCCACCACAGCCATTCCCCCGCCTTAGCACAAACTCTCCGACCTCGAGTCTTCGACACCATGGCAGCCCTGCCATCCCCATCTCCTCTGCGATTGAGCCAACACCACATATCGATCACCCTGTTTTAGCAGAGCATTACGTCATCCCCGCAACCACCAACACCTCTTTCCCCTCTCAAACCATCACCGTCCAAGCGCTCGTGGGATTCTATCTCGTCGCACAACCCGAGCATACACCACATCGAGGGACGTTGATTAGACGAAAACTGCCGTACGACCACCATAACCGAGGCAGAACCCCAGCTGCCGCTGACATCTGCCAACATCACCAAAGTAGCCAACACCAATAAACCACCACCGCCACCACCATAAACCACCACCACGATTATACACCATCGCCAGCACTATTAAACACCAACAACTTACCTCCGTCACGTCCTCTGTGCCCGTCGTCAGCGACCGATTTCCTGTGCATGACCCACACTCCTGCGACGTCCACTTCCAGTCGCGTCCCCTCCAGCGCATATGCCTCCTCTCTGCAGCATTTTACTGCCAAGCGTCCCCGACCGCGTCGTGTCGTAGTGCCGACGCCGTTAGACTCCTCGCCACCGTACGCAGGGCGTCGACCCCGACCGCCGATAAAGCCCTTTTCCTTGACACATTGTCGTACTTCTACCAAATCCAGTCGTCGTAGCCACCGCACCTCTGGCGGTCGTCGACGATCTGCCAGCGCCGCCCCTGTTAGCCTAATGATTATATCGTGTTTTTGAATATGGCTAGTCAATTAAGTTTAACATAATGATGTCACTAATATTCATATACTCACTATCTGTTGCTACTTAAACTTAGCATTCTCCTAATTATCCTATATCATATTGCCATGCTTGTATCATATTGCAACATATTTTGCTCACCTAACATGTACTTATAGACATGTTGTAAGCATGATCAAACATGATCAAACCAGGACATAGGCAATGAAGAATTAATGACGGACCAAAGACGGCATCATACAAAAAGATTTCTCCGAACCGCCTAGCATCCTATCTGGGGCCACGTATCGGGGGTAAAAGACGTATTCAGATTTTCAGATCTGTTTATCTTTAGACGACTGCTATCAAGGAAAAAGGCATCTTCAGGTCTGCTCAAATATCAGAAGAATGGTGTCGTCAAAGGGCTCTTGGTTTTCCTATTTGTTCCAAGTCTACAATCTTCAATTTTTTGAGTCTAGGAGAATGTGTACGTTGAGTCGCACTACGTCATCTCAACCCCTAGACATATCTCTCCAAGCTCTACCATACAAACAGACCAATTCCTGAACCAAGCCCGAGCTCCACCAAGCCAAACAAAGCCCAAAGGCCATTTTGCCACCTAGAAAGCAGAGTTCGGGCCGAACTCTGCCCCATTCAGAGTTCGGGCCGAACTCTGTCCCCTAATTTCCAGGAACTGATTTTTAGGGCCTGCTTGGTACAAGCTGTCCAACATTCAAAAATTTGAATTCTTGGGACTGAATTCGGGTCGAACTCTGCCTCCCCAGAGTAGTATAAATATAGCTTGAATTCTCTCATTTCAGATTATCTCTTGCCTTCAAATATTCAAGCTTTCTAAGCTCTACTATTCCAAGACTCATTCTTCCATATCTCCTAGGCCACAACTCTCCTTAGCCCAAGATGTTCAGTGCGATATCAGCTAGAAGTTGTGTGCAAGGGTGAAAGAAAAGTCACTTGGACAATTTTAAGTTTTGCCACCTACGAATCTATAAGAAGTTGGCGTGCTCTTCTGAGTAAAGGCACATGGTAGTACACTATTTCATAAATAGTGGATTTCAATCTTGAGCAAGAGTTCTCAGGCATGGACTAGTCCTCCACGAGAAAACCAGGTTAAAACTGCTGTGTCTGTGAACGCTCTTCTGATCTTTATTTACTTCCATATTTCATTCTGATTTATTTACTATCTTGATAGTTGTTTTGTGGAGGTGATATAGAGTTAATTTTTATCTGGTGATTATCGACACAAACTCTATTCATCCCCCTCTAGAGTTGCCTACACATTATTCCAGCCCCTTTCCATCTATCACGCCCCAGAACCAGAATACTGGAGAACGGAGGAAGACATAGCCAGCTACGTATATTGAAATGGAAACCACCTCGATATACGGTCACAGCTGTCTAGATATATGAGGGTTTACTACAAGCCAACAGTCTCTTATGGTCATGAACAAGCCTAATGTCTCAATCACAAGCAAGTAAGTAAGGTCGCAAGATGTATGATCATTAAATATACAATAATAAGGCGTCCCAAATATTACATATTCAGCTGATCATGAAGCTAGTCGTTACAAAATGTTAGGACTAGCAAGAGTTTAGTCGTACATGATCAACCCTAGGATTTGTTAATCATGTTTACAGCCCGTAGGCAGACAGTAAGTAAAAGAGCATCGAGCTAACAGGTGCTCGTTGGCTAAACGCCTCAAAAGAATAATTTTACAGTAGAGTGAGCGAAACAAAATAGAAAACCCACTCGTAGCCCGGGTTCCTTCTAGTCGCCACCATTGGACTGGAAGCTTGGTAGATCCTCGGGAGCTGCTCCGAAATCTGGCCACACAAAACCAGCTGGGTCAACCCAAGAAAGAGCAAGTGCCACAAGGGGGCCACGAAATAAGAACAAAAGCCAGCAATCAGCACAAGAAAATCTAATATTAAAATTAAAACTTATGAAAACATGGCAGGATGATATACGACGAGATAACCATGGGACTATTCCGATAGCCAGGTTACAACCCGTAAACCAAACAAGGATCGGGGTTGTAACCCTTCGTCTGAACAGAACTTGGTTTCCCACCATTTATCGGCAAGATAATAATGCAAGAAATCAAGGCAGGGAGCAATCTTGTACTGGATCAAGACATGGCTAAACTGGTTATACCTCATTCAATCAATCACGGCCAAGCAGACGCTACGGCATACTACTTTAACTAACTAGGGTTATCACAGGCCTAATTACTAACAAGATGCAGTGAGATTGTTCCACAGCCACAAGCCCTGCAGACCATCCAGGTTACCCAGGTCGAAAATTAGGGATTGAATTCAGGTGGGTACATCGCCCGGAAGACAAATGTACCCTTAGGTGACTTAGAGGGTGCAACACGCGACGGTGTGCTGGAAATGTGCCCTACTCGACGGCAGGCTACAGATCCCAAGAGCGCCCAGGTAACGGGATTGCCTGTAGCTGTGTCATCTCTTCATGACTACTGTGTTATTCTAGTTATTAACCTTAATCTATTTTAGTAGATACTCCTGACCGTGGTACTCAGGAGTCCCATCCTAGACATGATGCAAGACAGGACAAGTGGATTTAACAAGCAAGCAATAAAGAACTACCCACGGTGTCAAGGCAAGTCAAGTTAATTAGCCGTCGCAACAGCGTTAAGATAAATCATGCCAGGGTACTTGTCGGGAGTGCACCACGACGGGCCACTATCATGTCAGGTTGGTCATGTCAGGAGTGCACCACTACGGGTCACTGTCGTGTTATGCTAGTTCCTTGTCATACCATGCCATATACAATAGTCATTCCAAACATATTAAGTAAAATCAAGTTCATGACAAAAGACGTAAGGATATAAAATGGGCGTAAAATATCTGATAAAATATCAATATACAGGGCTATAGAAGAGCCAAGCTTAAAGAAATAAGACCAAAACTCCAAGAGCCAATGGGTTAAGCAAGGGGTCGAGCAGCGTACGCACAAAAGTCACGCACGCAGGAGAGCTGCGTACGCACAAAAGCACGCACGCAGGAGAGCTGCGTACGCACAAAATGCATGCACGCAGGAGAGCTGCGTATGCGAAAAGTCACGCATGCAGGAGAGCTGCGTACGTGAAAAGTCACGCCCACAAGAGAGCTGCGTACGCGAAAAGTCACGCACGCAAGAGAGGTGCGTACGCGAAAAGTCACGCACGCAAGAGAGCTGCGTATACGAAAAGTCACGCACGCAAGAAAGCTGCGTACGCGAAAAGTCACACACGCAAGAGAGCTGCGTACGTGAAAAGTCACGCACGCAAGAGAGCTGCGTACGTGAAAAGTCACGCACGCAAGAGAGCTGCGTACGTAAAAAGTCACGCACGCAAGAGAGCTGCGTACGCGTAAGAACACGCACACAGAAGAGCTGCATGTGCGTAAAAACACGCATGCAGGGGAAAGGATCATCTTCTCCATGGCTGAGAAGAAGCTCCCATGGCTCCAAAACTTCAAGGCATTACAACTTGGCCATCCGAACTCCAAATCCGTATTTCTAAAGCTCCAACCAGGGTGGAATGGAATTCTCTTCCACAAGAAAATATCAAAACTCATAAAAATCCAACCTAAATAGATCAAAACCATGTAAAACCAAAAATAGGGAAAACTTAGATCTAGAACAATGGAGACTCCAAATCACAAAATACTAAGTTCTAATGTTGATCACCATGTCCTAATATAGCAAATGGACAAATAAAAGAGGGTTCTCATGTGGTGGCAAGGTGCACTTGTCTAAGGGTTGGTGTTGTGTAGAGGAAGGAGAAGAGTGTTGTGTAGAGGAAGGAGAAGAAGAAATTAATGGAGGTTTACGAGGAGAGAGAAAAAGTTGGTGGAGTTTTAAAGAGGGTGGGATGTGGTGTGTTGAGGGTGGAGCATAGGCTAAGGTGTTCCAATACATAATAAACCAAACCAAACCAAACCATCCCAATTAAAACCGAGCCATGTCAAAACCCGAAATACGAGAAACATCGAAATTCCACAAGTTAAGAAAAAATAAAAATACATGCCAAAATCCATATATGAGTATAAATACGAAATACGGGAAATACGGGAAATGAAGGTGACAACTCTACCCATCTTAAAAGAATTTCGTCCTCGGAATTTAATCAAGGAGCTAAAGATTGTCACGACAAGCTACATTGAGCACAGGCAAGCTACACTAAGCAGTTCAATCATACAATACAAGCAAGGAAGGGAAAACGTAAGGCGTAAGAAAGACATTATACCTCACGAGTCAAACAGATAGGGATATCGCGATCGGATGTCGTCCTCACGCTCCCACGTTGACTCACCTAGAGAGTGATGACCTCAAGCAACACGGACTAATTTAATAGTCTTGTTCTTGAGTATCTTCTCCCTCCGGTCCAATATAGATACGGGCCACTCCTCATACGAAAGGTTGGTACCAACAACCAATTCCGAATGGTCTAGGACGTGGCTCGGATCCGAAATATACCGTCGTAATTGGGACATATGGAATACATCATGCACCTCTCTTAGCGACGGCAGAAGAGCGAGGCGATAGGATACATCTCCTACTCGCTCTAGAATATCGAACGGCCCTATATACCTAGGAATAAGCTTTCCCCGCACGCCGAAGTGAATGACGCCGCGGTTAGGCGAGATCCTAAAGAATACATGGTCGCCGACAGCAAATTCTAAGGGACACCGATGAGCATCGGCCCAATGGCGTTGGCGGTCCTGGGCAACTCGGAGGTGATCTCTGACCTTCCTGACCACTTCAACCGTCTGGGAAATCAATTCGGGTCCGATCATCTGCCTCTCCCCGACATCGTTCCATGCTAGCGGGGATCTGCACTTCCTGCCATAAAGAGCCTCGAAAGGTGTCATCTGGATACTGGCCTGATAACTGTTGTTGTACGAGAATTCCACCAGGTGCAGATGATTCTTTCATGAACCACCGAAGTCAACGGTACAGGATCTCAACATATCTTCAAGAGTCTGGATTGTGCGCTCTGATTGACCATCCGTCTGCGGGTGATATGCTGAGCTGAATTGAAGGCGAGTCCCCAAACTCTTATGCAAGCTGCGCCAAAAGCGTGATGTGAATCTTGAATCCCTGTCCGAGGTGATGCTGACTGGCACACCGTGAAGCCTGACGAACTGCCTGAGATACATCTCTGCTAACAGCGCCGTCGACTGTCCAACTTTGAATGGAAGAAAGTTTGCCACCTTGGTAAGCCTGTCCACAATTACCCAAATAGCATCTCTGTCGGCCGGAGATCTAGGCAATCCGGTCACGAAATCCATGGTTATATGTTCCCATTTCCATTCTGGGATCGATAAGGGTTGAAGAAGTCCAGCAGGCCTCTGATGTTCAGCTTTAACCTGTTGGCAAACCAAACACCGAGGGACAAACCGGGCTATCTCCCTCTTCATGCCATTCCACCAGAAATACTGACGAATATTACGGTACATCTTCGTACCACCCGGATGAATAGAATATTGAGAACTGTGGGCTTCTGCCATGACTTCCTGTCTGATATCTCCACTGGGTACACAAAGACGAGGGCCGTACCGAAGTGTACCGTCTTCATGGATACATAACTCTGGCCTTCTTCCTGCTTCACATTCTGCTCTAAGTCGCTGGATCTTGGAATCTGTTGACTGCGCCATCCGGATTCTCTCAACTATGCTGGACTGAACCTGTAGGATGGCCATCAATGCCACGCTGGTTGGAAGAACCACTTCAATTCCCATCTTCTGAAGATCTGCCAATAATTCTGGTTGTGCCGTCAGGAGATAAACTCCGGCTCTCCTGCTCAATGCACCTTTTACAACGTTGGCCTTCCCGGGATGATACTGCAAATCCACATCATAGTCCACTAGTAGCTCGAGCCATCTTCTCTGCCGTATATTAAGGTCCTTCTGGGTGAAAATATATTTCAGGCTCTTATGATCAGTAAAGATCTCCACTCTATCTCCGTACAAGTAGTGTCTCCACAACTTCAAAGCAAACACTATCGCCGCCAATTCCAAGTGTGGGTCGGGTAATTCTTCTCATGATCACGTAGTTGATGTGACGCATAAGATATTACCTTCCCATGCTGCATCAAGACACACCCCAATCCTCTGCCTGAAGCATCGCAATAAACTGTGAATCCTCCGGTCCCATCTAGAAGGGTGAGAATGGGAGCCGTTATCAAACCTCGCTTCAATTGTCAAATGATTCCTGACACTCTGCTGTCCAAACAAACGGCACATCCTTGCGGGTCAACTGGGTCATCGGCGCTGAAATCCTTACAAAATCTGAAACGAACCGCCGGTAGTAGCCGGCCAATCCAAGGAAGCTACGAACCTCTGCCACTGAGCTGGGTACCGACCATGACTCGATAGCCACAATCTTCTGGGGATCCACTTCCACTCCTCCTCGGTTAATGATGTGACCCAAGTATGATATGCGATCGAGCCAGAACTCGTATTTACTGAACTTGGCATACAACTGATGCTCCCTAAGCGTCTGGAGGACGACTCTGAGATGTTGCTCATGCTCTGCTTCACTCTTGCTGTAGACCAGGATGTCATCTAGGAACATGATCACAAATTGATCCAAGTAAGGCATGAAAATGTGATTCATGAGGTCCATGAATACGGCCGGCGCATTGGTCGCTCCAAAGGGCATAACAAGGAACTCCTAATGTCCATACCTCGATCTGAATGCTGTCTTCGGGATGTCCTGCTCTCTGACTCTGATCTGGTGGTATCCCGACCGTAAATCGATCTTCGAGAACACTGAAGCCCCTCTGAGCTGATCAAACAAGTCATCTATCCTCGGAAGACGGTATTTGCTCTTGATTGTCACCGAATTCAAGGTACGATAATCAACACATAGCCTGGACGTACCATCCATCTTTTTCACAAGAAGCATCGGGGCTCCCCAAGGCGATCCACTCGTACGGATGAATCCCTTGGTCCTCAGTTCTTCAATCATCTTATATAAAATTTCCAACTCTGAAGGCGCCATCCTGTAGACTCGCTCTGATACTGGTGCTGTCCCGGGAATCAAGTCTATAGTGAACTCAATCTCCCGTTTCGACGGCATCCCTGGAAGCTCCTCTGGAAAGACATCTGAAAACTCTTCAACTATCCAGGATAACTGTACTGCCGCTACTGCCATCCGCAATGCTGGAGAAGACGGCTCCACTGCGCCTCTAGAAAATGAAAACTCTGGCTCACCGGGGATACTAAAGACAACTCTGCCAATATGGCAGTCTATCCGGGCATATTGGTTCCTCAACCAATCCATGCCTAGGACTACATCATAGTCTGCCAAAGGAAACTCTATGAATCTAGCGGGGAACTCCCTACCGCTAACTACGATCCGACACGAGGAAAACACTCGATCTACTCCCACAAGACCATTACCAGTAAGAATATTGAGCCTCATTGATAATGACTCGGGTTCAAATCCTATCCGTGTCGTGAATCGTGCAGACATAAATGAATGCGATGCACCAGAATCAAATAATACAGACGCTGGAGAGGAGTTGACGAGAATAGTACCTGCCACAACCTCACCTGGTGTAACTTCTTCTTCCATAGCCATCATCATGGCCTGACCTTGTCCTCTGGCTGCTGGTCCCCTCTGCTGAAAACCTCTCTGCCTATTCCGGGTCTGAGCTTGGGCTTGTGCATACTGCTGGGGGTGTTGTTGCTGGAATGCCTGAGACTGAGGCGGCAAGGGCCTCGAAGACTGATACTGCTGCTGCTGAACTGGTACTGGGGCAGGTCCTCTCACCGAAGAGCTAGAAGGGTTGGATGCTGATGAACCACCCCTATTCGGGCAAGCCCCTATCCTATGATCTGCTGCTCCACACGCCAGGCACAATCCCTGCGCCCTGCGATAGTCTGCCACCACATGCCCTGGCATCCCGCAATAAGAACTTCCTATCGCGGAAGTCTACTTCTGCTTCTGCTGCTACGGGTACGTCGGGGTCGAATGCTAAACCGACGTTACTGAGGCCGCCCGCCTCGGAGTTCCAATGGTCAATCCCCTAGCTGCCGGGACTGGAGCTGATGATTGGTGCATCTGACTGTGGGACCGCTTCCTACCTTCGGTCCTATCCACGATCCTCTGGGAGGTGTACTCATGCCTCCTAGCTGCTCTCAAGACTGCATCGAATGTCTGGTGCTCGAACTGCTCAACCGCCAACAAGATCTCCAAATGTAGTCCCTGCTGGAACCGCTGGGCCCTATCAAACTCGGTCGCCACCAAGGTGGGGGCCAACCTACTGAGTTTAGAAAACTCTGATGTATAACTGTCGACTGATCTGCCTCCTTGCTTCAAGTTGGTAAATCTGGTCTGCAGGTCGTACCGAGCCACAGCATCGAAATACTTCGTCTGGAATCTCTCTCTAAACACTGCCCAAGCAATGGGTGCCACTAATCCCATGGCTTGTGTCGCCCACCAACTGCGAGCCAAGTCTAACAACTGCAGGCGTACCACCGCCACCTTCTTATTCTCGGGTGTCCTAGCTGCTTCCAGAATCACCTCGGTATCCTGAAGCCATGCATCCGCGACAATCGCATCCTCGCTGCCGTCGAAGAAAGGAGGGTTCAATCGCTTGAAGCTGTTCGCCGCCTGGTTCCCTGGATGACCACCTCTAGTCAAAGCATCTTGAACTGTCTGGTGCAGGGCGTTGCTTCGACGATCCTGGGAAGCTATTAAAGTTCTGATGAGGACTACTAAGGTACCATCATCTGGCTCTGCGGGCGGGATGGGCCGAACTGGTGACTCTCCTCCAGTAGGCACAACTCTGGAGGCTACCCCGGAATGCTGGGCTTGATCTCCGGGTTGCTGCTGGTCCACGGGAGGTGCTCCTCCTTGCTGATCGGCAGGGTCAGGTACAGTGTCGCTGAGGAAGACGACACAGGGAAACAATAAGGAAGAACCAGGACAGATCAACGATACAAGCATGTAATCAGGGCAAAAATTTCAGGGATTTGAAAATACGGGCGGAGATCAAGGGTGAATACTGATTGAGACATCTATTCGGTAAACCCTCACATTTCTTGATTGACAAGACCTGTATGGGCCACCACTTAAACCATGTCACGCCCGAGAACCAGAATACTGGAGAGCGGGGGCAGACATAGCCAGCTACTTATATTGAAATGGAAACCACCTCGATATACGGTCACGGCTGTCTAGATATATGAGGGTTTACTACAAGCCAACAGTCTCTTATGGTCATGAATAAGCCTAATATCTCAATCACAAGCAAGTAAGTAAGGTCGCAAGATGTATGATCATTAAATATACAATAATAAGGCGTCCCAAATATTACATATTCAGCTGATCATGAAGCTAGTCGTTACAAAATGTTAGGACTAGCAAGAGTTTAGTCATACATGATCAACCCTA
Organism: Iris pallida; assembly: GCA_029216955.1. Taxonomy (NCBI): domain Eukaryota; kingdom Viridiplantae; phylum Streptophyta; class Magnoliopsida; order Asparagales; family Iridaceae; genus Iris; species Iris pallida. The sequence goes on from JANAVB010036018.1 coordinate 4,217,530, forward strand.
GGATTTGTTAATCATGTTTACAGCCCATAGGCAGATAGTAAGTAAAAGTGCATCGAGCTAACAGGTGCTCGTCGGCTAAACGCCTCAAAAGAATAATTTTACAGTAGAGTGAGCAAAACAAAATAGAAAACCCACTCGTAGCCCGGGTTCCTTCTAGTCGCCACCATTGGGCTGGAAGCTTGGTAGATCCTCGGGAGCTGCTCCGAAATCTGGCCACACAAAACCAGCTGGGTCTACCCTAGAAAGAGCAAGTGCCACAAGGGGGCCACGAAATAAGAACAAAAGCCAGCAATCAGCACAAGAAAATCTAATATTAAAATTAAAACTTACAAAAACATGGCAGGGTGATATACGACGAGATAACCATGGGACTATTCCGATAGCCAGGTTACAACCCGTAAACCAAACAAGGACCGGGGTTGTAACCCTTCGTCTGAACAGAACTTGGTTTCCCACCATTTATCGGCAAGATAATAATGTAAGAAATCAAGGCAGGGAGCAATCTTGTACTGGATCAAGACATGGCTAAACTGGTTATACCTCATTCAATCAATCACGGCCAAGCAGACGCTACGGCTTACTACTTTAACTAACTAGGGTTATCACAGGCCTAATTACTAACAAGATGCAGTGAGATTGTTCCACAGCCACAAGCCCTGCAGACCATCCAGGTTACCCAGGTCGAAAATTAGGGGTTAAATTCAGGTGGGTACATCGCCCGGGAGACAAATGTACCCTTAGGTGACTTAGAGGGTGCAACACGCGACGGTGTGCTGGAAATGTGCCCTACTCGACGGCAGGCTACAGATCCCAAGAGCGCCCAGGTAACGGGATTGCCTGTAGCTGTGTCATCTCTTTATGACTACTGTGTTATTCTAGTTATTAATCTTAATCCATTTTGGTAGGTACTCCTGACCGTGGTACTCAGGAGTCCCATCCTAGACATGATGCAAGACAGGACAAGTGGATTTAACAAGCAAGCAAGAAAGAACTACCCACGGTGTCAAGGCAAGTCAAGTTAATTAGCCGTCGCAACAGCGTTAAGATAAATCATGCCAGGGTACTTGTCGGGAGTGCACCACGACGGGCCACTATCATGTCAGGTTGGTCATGTCAGGAGTGCACCACTACGGGTCACTGTCGTGTTATGCTAGTTCCTTGTCATACCATGCCATATACAATAGTCATTCCAAACATATTAAGTAAAATCAAGTTCATGACAAAAGACGTAAGGATATAAAATGGGCGTAAAATATCTGATAAAATATCAATATACAGGGCTATAGAAGAGCCAAGCTTAAAGAAATAAGACCAAAACTCCAAGAGCCAATGGGTTAAGCAAGGGGTCAGGGGAGCAGCGTACGCGCAAGGGCACGCACGCAGGGGAGCAGCGTACGCACAAAAGTCACGCACGCAGAAGAGCTGCGTACGCACAAAAGCACGCACGCAGGAGAGCTGCATACGCACAAAATGCACGCACGCAGGAGAGCTGCGTATGCGAAAAGCCACGCACGCAGGAGAGCTGCGTACGTGAAAAGTCACGCCCGCAAGAGAGCTGCGTACGCGAAAAGTCACGCACGCAAGAGAGCTGCGTACGCGAAAAGTCACGCACGCAAGAGAGCTGCGTACGCGAAAAGTCACGCACGCAAGAGAGCTGCGTACGCAAAAAGTAACGCACGCAAGAGAGCTGCGTACGTGAAAAGTCACGCATGCAAGAGAGCTGCGTACGTGAAAAGTCATGCACGCAAGAGAGCTTCGTACGTGAAAAGTCACGCACGCAAGAGAGCTGCGTACGCGTAAGAACACGCACACAGAAGAGCTGCGTGCGCGTAAAAACACGCATGCAGGGGAAAGGATATTCTTCTCCATGGCTAAGAAGAAGCTCCCATGGCTCTAAAACTTCAAGGCATCACAACTTGGCCATCCGAACTCCAAATCCGGATTTCCAAAGCTCCAACCAGGGTGGAATGGAATTCTCTTCCACAAGGAAACATCAAAACTCATAAAAATTCAACCTAAATAGATCAAAACCATGCAAAACCAAAAATAGGTAAAACTTAGATCTAGAACAATGGAGACTCCAAATCACAAAATACTAAGTTCTAATGTTGATCACCATGTCCTAATCTAGCAAATGGACAAATAAAAAAGGGTTCTCATGTGGTGGCAAGGTGCACTTGACTAAGGGTTGGTGTTGTGTAGAGGAAGGAGAAGAGTGTTGTGTAGAGGAAGGAGAAGAAGAAATTGATGGAGGTTTATGAGGAGAGAGAAAAAGTTGGTGGAGTTTTAAAGAGGGTGGGATGTCGTGTGTTGAGGGTGGAGCATAGGCTAAGGTGTTCCAATACATAATAAACCAAACCAAACCAAACCATCCCAATTAAAACCGAGCCATGTCAAAACCCGAAATACGAGAAACACCAAAATTCCACAAGTTAAGAAAAAATAAAAATACATACCAAAATCTATATACGAGTATAAATACGAAATACGGGAAATACGGGAAATGAGGGTGACACCATCTGAGCTTTGTAGCCTCGCCAGCGAAGCCGCTCTCCTGTGCGCCGAGCTTCCTCGGCCGCGACAACGATTGCGCCGCCGATATCGACTTCGAGACCGCGCTCCCCGGCGAGCAGCCGCCGTGCCGCCTCTCAGATCGCCTCCCCCCCCCCCTCATCCAAGCCAGGTAAGAACCCTCTCTCATTTTCTCTCTTCCAGAGTTCTCTCTCTCGAGTAAGAGCGTTTCTCTTTCCTTTCCTTGGTTTCCTTTCCTTTCCTTTCCTTTCCTTTCATTTCTTTTTACTCTTCCTCTCCCTATCCGTTTCTCTCTCTCTAAGTTGGGAACAACAAACAATTATGTTGTTACTATCGTGTTCATTAGAACACAATATACAAAGAGGGGGGGGAGGGGGGTAAGACTATTGGCTTGAGTCAGGGATGAAAGAAAGTAAAGGAAAGAGTTGGTATTAACAGTAATTAAGAGCCTAATATAGTATTATTAGTATTAATATTGATTGTTATCATTATGATTATTATTATTAACTATTATTATTATTATTATTTTGTTATTGTTGAACAAGTGACTAGTTAGTTATTATTATTATTATTATTATTATTAGTGGGCTTGGGCCAAGCCTAATAAATGGGAGGTAGATATTATAGTAAGTATATGTATTATTAATATCATTGATATTGTCATTATTACTATTCTGTTGTTTCCGTTAGTTTTATTAAAAATTATTAATGATATATGTACTAAAAAGATTTTCTAAAGTTATTTTGTAATAATATATAGTTTTAAACATTATAATAATTACTAAAAACTATATATATATATATATATATATTTATATATATATATATATATATATATATATATATATATATATATATATATATATATATATATATATATATACATATATCGTATTTTGATTATTTCGTTTGGGTTTTTATAAACACAAATGATATTTTGGGCCTATGGGTATGACCCAAATTATTTGATAAATATAATTGCTTATCTTGGGCTTTTGCATTTCGAATTTAATAATTGGGCTCGGCCCGATATTATTGATAGGTATTTTATATATAATTATTGGAATTAATATTTTGGGTTTTATATGTGTTATTTTTCTAATGGGCTTTTTGATTTAAAAGCTTTATGACAATATATATTCCATCCGGCCTTATTTATAATACTATATTTTCTATATATGTATAGGATTTGTTGTTAATTAAAGTGTGCGAGCTTTAATAAAAAACCATATATGGGTTTTAATATTTTCGGGCTCCTAAAATAAGTTGAATAATTATCAGACTGGACTTTGGGGCTACATTTATGGGGTTTAGAATTTTTAAAAATATTATTTTTACGATATTTAAAAATTAAGGATTTTAACCCTAAAAAGGATTTTTCTAGATTTCTAATATATTTATTTACAAATATTTTAAATAAACTTATTTCTAAGTAGCTAGAATATTTTCCTAATAAATGTACATAGTAGTATACAAAATAGTTATATAATTTTTTATTGTGAAGTTTCCTTCGAATATCAAATCACGACTGTGACTAATCGAACGTATTCCTATTTCTTTTGTCGACTTTGGACTCCTTCACATCGACCCTAACTAATCAGACTATTTTGGATGCAATGGTATTATCGGTTTTTCCAGCTAAGGACCCAGGTGAGTAAATTTTCTAATAGTTTTTATATTTGATAACTTCTATGATTCGTGTATTTAATATTGTCTTACATTAATTTTCTGTTGATTCTCGACACGATGGTTACATGATGTAGTATTTATGGATTCCTTACATGTTATATTTCATAATTACTATGTTCGCGACTAATTTCCATTTTTATGACCTGTTTGGATCCATTAGTACTAGTCGGGCAGGAAAATATATTAGTAGACATGTAAATATACCCAAAAATATTCCATTGGTCTAACGTGGAGAATAGTAGCTGTAGAAGCTCAAAATGTATAAAACATTACCATGCGCCATTCATAGATGGCGCCATACTCAAATCATTAGATGGCGCCGAGATCAGATGGCGCACCATATCAGATGGCGCAAAGCATCATATAGCGCCAGCTGCCACGTGGCCGTCAACTTTGAGAAGCCAAACGGCTGTTATCATGACTGACAACACGTTAGTCGAAGAAAATTTTCTCGAATCCAGAGTGTATACCACTCGAGGAGAATTGTCAGAGTCATCATAATTACTGTGTGCCATGCACAGTTGGCACAAAGTAGTTAGTGCTTCACAGAAATGACTAGCACTTTCTCGAAGATAGTGCAAAGCATGTTCCATCTAAAATCAGGTGCCAATTGATCAGATCATCATCCAGAAGCAAGATAACGTGGTGCAAATTTCACTAATCTCGATGAGCGTGCATGTCATACTGCCCACGACCAAGCACATCTCTCTCATAGAATTCCACGTGTCACATGCAGTTAAGCCAACCGTTCGCACATTGGGTGATGGTACACCAATTAGTGCCATGCGCCAATCATAATAACTATTTAACAGTTATTTTAGAACTCTATAAATAGAGTTCAGGATCATTCTTCAAGACAACAACGAATACCATAGACTATGAAGCCAGAACTCTCGTCTCTACGGCAGCAAGTTTCAAGGTGTTTCTTCTCCGACATCGCATCGTCCAAGGGATAAAGTGATCGTCTTCTGATTAGATTCCTACAATTGTACTTCCCCAAATTCAAATCTTTTCTTTCTCTGTTTGTAAACAAGTTTTCTTGGAAAATTTTTATTCTCACAAACAAAATAGTGACTCTGCTGGAGACGACTTTCTCTTCTGACGAGAAAATGACAACTCAATGCGATGTTGCATCGGTCGGTACGACGCAAAATACTTTGGTCGTACAAGTCGACCAGACTGCCTAGAAGCAATGATTGGCGCCGGGGGTGCCAAGCGCGCTGCTGCCAAGCGCGTATCTACTGCTGTCTCTAACGACCGAAAGACTCGCACTATCTGGACTCTAAAATCCATAAGCGCACCAATCACTGAAGTTCCTGCGCTAACCACGAGAAAGCTCCCTTCCCCAACTCTGAACTTGGTAGAATGCGCGCTAAATGCTGTTCCTGTACTAAGCAAGGGAAAGTGCTCTTTTCCAACTCTGAACTTGGTGGAAGGTGCACCAAATACTATTCCTGCGCTAAACAAAGGAAAGTGCCCTTCCCCAGTTCTAAACTTGGTAGAATGAGTGCCAGACTATGTTTCTACGCTATGTAAAGGAAAGTGCCATATGGCCATCCCTTACTCCTCCCCAACTCTAAACTTGGTAGAGAATATTGCCTCTATACAAGGCAAGGGAAAATGCCCTATGGCTGCTCCCTATTCTCCCCCACTCCTGGACTTGGTGGAAAATCTATCTGATTTTGCCTCTGCGCCAATCAATGCCAGAGCACTCTCGAACAGGAATTTTACTTCCAAGAAAGTGAATTCTACTGAAAGTGCACTTCCTGCTGCTCATCAACGTCATGCCAAATACGTTGGGACAGTATACTTAAAGCAACAGGACATCTTGCCTACCCCACATCAAACTGGCCAATGCCAATCAGGCCAAAGTCAGGATTTCCCTACTTTTTGTATAACAAGAACAAAGCAGGAAAAATTGATGGTGTCTCAGACAGACATACAAGTAGCGTATAACTTTGACATGCATACTTATCTTAATCAGTACAGAACAAAACCAACTTCATCAAGTCATATGGTGCACTAAACGCAATTTGTGCCAACCACAATATGCGTATAGGAAAGGCTTCTAAAATCAAGGACCCTTCCACTTATGCAAATGAACTTAGCACTTCTCTGTACACACAGGGGACACGAAAACTCAAGAATAAGAACCACGTTCCCAAAATAATCAGGGAATGTGTGCCTCCATCTTTACCTTCTCCTGTTGGGGTGACTGATCTCTGCGAGCTTCTCGTACAAAAGCGAAATATTACAGGATCATCTCACACACCTGTAACTCCACATCAGGAATATTACTGTAATCAGCACCATGAGATAGTAATCAAGTGCTGCTGTCAATCATCCAAATGGTCTATCTTTAACCATTTGAATTACACTCGGACTCCTGATCTAATTATGGTAGACAAAGATGAATTATTGTAAGCTTCGGTCAATATAATGTCCCGCAGTACTAGGGGTGAAAAACTTCCAAGATGTAATACATCCCGCAATCCTAGTCAACAATACCTTGATCAAATCCATGACTCTGGCGAAGGAGTCTACAAAAACACAACGTCAAGAAACCAAGACTTCCTCGGTCAAAGGAATCTTCTCACTACCCATCTTCGGTGTAGTTCTTTACCAGATTTCGATGCCAATGCCGATAGTAAAGATTCTGATCGGACCATCCTATCCACTAGTTCATATTCAGTGGCTAGAGAAGTGACTGTCTACATCACTAATGAGGAACGAGATGCTTTTAGATCTGCCAATTAGGAGCTGCAGATCGCTGCTTTAAAGGCCAACTTGAAAACCATGGCTGAAATGGTTACAAGTATGCATGCCGTGATCGTAGCACAATACATCGTTCCGACATTGCGAATTCGATTCTAACCCAAGAAGATACAAGAGTCTCTACCCCTGTCAACACCGGCTTAGGGGAGACAATCCCCTCTCAATACTACCATACCAGCTCAGGCTACTCCGAGTCAATCTGGTGCAAGGGGTGGTGCTTATTATACGGTTCCATCTCCTAACACATCAAACCAGTCTACCACTCCTCAGGCATCAGAAGATCCTCTTAAGTCAGTCAAGCTTCTACTAAATCAGTTTGAATCTTTTAAGCAAAAGGATGGTCTATAGAAATTAGGGATCAAACAAACTTATACTATAGAGTGGAAGGAAATTCTATTTCCACCTATGTACAACCTTATGCTATTTGACGACAGTTTATTTCCTTGTCAGTATCTTAATTATTTTGAGGTAATGAACGACCAGCTTCAACAGAATGATACTCTACTCACTATAGTATTCGTCGGGTGTTTCGCAGGCGTTGCTTATGACTGGTATCGTAGTTTGCCGGATGGCTGCATAACATCTTTTGCAGCATTAAAACAAATATTCCTGGAACGGTTCTATAAGGGAACAAACAAAATGACCATGTTGGCCCATATCAAGATCAAAAAAAGACCTAATGGAACTGATAAACGTTTTATAAAGCGCTTCCGTCGCGAAGCACTCAAAATGGCTTTGGGTACTCCAGATGCATTGACTATAGATAGATATAAATCAAACTTGTTATCTATAGTTAGCATGTGGACCAGACCCACACAATTTCAAGATTGGGCCTCTTTCATCGTAAGTGCCAGGGCAGCAGAAGACAGTACCGGCAAATTTAAAATCTAGGCATCCAGATGCCTAAAATTGACAAAGATAAGCATTCTACTACTAACAACGGTGGTTGTCAAAACAACCGTAAAAGTAAGGAAGCCTTAGCTATCAACGTGGGTCAGTCAACACCTACAATGATGGCACCTCCACAGAGAGCACCACATCCTAAGGAAGAATATTCCTTTGATGAGGACGACATCCTGAGCATATTTGACTGTCTAATCAAGAGAAAAAAAAACTTCAACTACCTGACGCTAAACGTCCTGATAAAGTAGGTAAAACTGACAATCCTAAATATTGTATATATCAGAGGTTCTTGGGGCATCTAACCAGGGCATGCTACGTACTCAAAGGGAAGATCCAAGAGCTGATCAATGTCAAGACAATCACTCTTCAGCAAGACCGACGGTGACTGCTAATGTCGTCTCCCTACAATTCGGTGACTTCCTTGCTCAACTGGTTCATGATGGGGTTGTTCCCATTCGAAAGGCTACCTTAGAGATCATTAACTTTCTGCCAGCACGAAGCGATGGTCTTGTACCTCTATCAACTCACAAAGGGGAAATCATGTGGATTCACACTGACTTGGTTGCTGATTTTGAACCAAAGACATCAGCTCCATCTACCAAACCAAGAAAAGAAGCCAAGTACAAGTCATGTCACATGACATCACTGGGCGGTCATCTTCCACCTTTGGATGATACATTCGTTCTAGCGGCAGCTCCATCTTCCTCTTCTAAGATGGTATCACCAAAGTCGAAGATCAAGTACCAGCCAAAATTCTATCGATACAGTCAACAGTCTCATGAATTAATGACAAAGATGGGATATGATTTACAGAAAGTCCCTGGCTTGAATAACGGGAAAGGGTCTCCTATACCTCTTTTTCTATGCCTTCAAGACAATTAAACCCGTGTAGGTCTGGGATTCTGGACAGATCTTTCGTCTCCTCTAAAGAGGAGATCTTCCAGAAATAAAACCCGAATGAGGAACTGTAACATGGTTTCCTTTGTACCAATTCCCGAAGAAGAAGCCATGACTGGTACTAGATCTGCAAGCCTCTATCTTAGAGACTACCAAGAAGGACAAGAAAATGTTGTCGCTCCTTCTCCTATCTCCGATGCCCTTCCAGTATCATCTTTTCCTGTCTCCAATGTTCCTTCGGCATTATCGCCACAAGTGGAATTTATCCCTCCCAAGCCGACAACAGCTGATGTCACGCCCCAGAACCAGAATACTAGAGAGCGGGGGAATGACTCAGCCAGCTACGTATTACGGGTAGATGAATACCGTATAATATGATCAATGCTGTCTAACCAGACGAGGGGGTACATACTACATGAAAGTCTTAATATGGTCATTTCACATCTATTGTCTCAATCATTCAAATAAGAAACAGAAATAGAGAACATGTAAGATAAAGCAGTAAGGCGTCCCAAACGCTCAGTCAAAATGTTCTTGATATCTGGCTTTACAAAACATAGCCAGATGATGTAGAAAAGTATACACAATTGTTATCAGCTGCAGTCTGACTTAATTACAATTATGCAAAAGTAAGTACAAGACAATCCGACTAACATGTCAGTGCCAAACGGCAAGGTATAAAGTAAGTAACAAAACGAGCGGGGAGGTAAGGAACCCACTCGAGTCCTCCTGCGATCATCCCTCTAGTTTTGACCATCTTGGAGGTAGAGGTAAGCTGAGTCCTCGGGAACCGGCTCTAAATCTGGCCATACAAAACCAGAGAGGTTAGACCTCTAATAGCAAGTACCACAAGGAAGCACGATATAAGGAATTAAAACCAGTAATAAGAGAATATGATAAGTAGATCTCTGCTTGCCACTGGGATTCACATAACATCACGACACTTCGAACCAACCTCCCAACCAAACAAGGACAGAAGTTGGCCCGTCATGTCCTGACATTCTGATCATCTCAGTTAGGTAACAGAGTAGATACAATACACAAACAAATCATCTTTCAACGGCCAATCAATTCCTACAGCTTGCTATTGTGAGTCCCAAGTTATCCTGGAATTATGCAATTATGGATTCCTTAGTTCTTACTATGTGCGAGCAAGGCTAGTCTATCCAATCAATCAATTGTGCCAATCATGTAGTTAGACGAGTCCCAGCGAGACGCCCGCCGTTATAGCATGTACACTAATATAAGCAGATACCGTTCCCTGCCCGTGTGACAGATTTACAGTATCTGTGGGAACCAGCCGGCCTGTCGGGCACTTAATAGTCCCAAGAGGGCTGCCATGTAAGAACTCGGGAATCCATTCTCTCCATGCCATCATTATTTTATTTAACTTAATAGTCTTTACGTTGAGTGAAGTTCCATGCCGTGGATCATGGTCATTCAAATGAGTACCTTCGTACGGGGTACGATATGCGCAACTCTACAACGATACCCGTGCGGCTAGGTTGTAGGTTTTACATAGCGTGATGCAACAATCGAATCTAACCACGGAGTAATCATGCCTTGACCATAAAGTACACATGCTATTTTCGTGAAATAGATAAATAATAATTTGAAGCCTGCATGTGCCTGTATGCCAATATTTGGATTTGGCTAATCGAGTACAATAGTTTATTACATGAACGTGTCTCATTCATTAAATTCAATAAGACGACTAGCCAGTCTCTTAGTTCCAACTAGGAACGCATGATCAATTATTAGTCAAGTAACAGTCGGGGTCAATTCATGATAAGGCATAAAAGTCAAATTAGTATTAATCATGGTCGAGTCCATAACTAGTATAAAATAGTTGGTAATATATTCTTGAATCCAAGGAAAAGATCAACAAATTTATGTTGGGAGTTGAAAGAAATTCTAGCCACAATTTAGTTAATTAGGACATATAACAGTCAGAAACAACCAAATTATGCATATGCGGCCTATTATGCGACATGCATGCAACTGCGACACCATATGCACCTACTGTGACATGATATGCGCCTCATGTGGCTCAACTACGACATGATATACGCCTATCGCGACATGCACCTCATGTGGCTCAACTGCGACATGATATGCGCCTACCGGGACATGCGCCTCATGGAACATGCGCCTCATGCAACATGCGCCTACTGCGACAAGCGCTTTCTGCGACATGCTGTGCGCCTTCCGCGATATGTGCCTCATGCAACATGTGCCTACTGCGACATGTGCCTTCTGCGACATGCTGTGCGTGCTGCAGATGAATATAGGAACGAACCAAAATACTTTTTGCCATAACTTCCACAAAATAAATCGAAATCTAACTTTTCAAAAGCCAAACTTTAGTAGAATCAAATTCTCTACAACATGGAACCACTTAATTTCGAAAACAACAATGTTTGATAGATCAAAACCCTAAATTTCATATGAAAACCAAAACTATGAAAACCAAAACATAAAACTTAGATCTACACCCAACCATCCATGGAAAACAAAAACTTCAAGACCTAAACTTGTAGAGGAAGAGAAGATGAATAACATAAACTAAAAATAATTGGGAATGCATGAAATCCCTCATGGTGTGCAAGATGTACTTGCCTCTCCAAATGGGTTAGGGTTTGGTGGAGGAGTAAATGTGAATGAATAAAGAGAGAGAGTGGAAGAAGAACTTTTATATCAAGGTCAAGTGGATCTCCACCATTCATTCTCTCCACCAAATCCAAGCCATCCATTCCTTTCCATGTTGAACCAAACCGAACCAAGTTGGTTTCCCATGAACCGAAATGAACCAAGAGCCAAGAAAAACAAAAAATAAAATACAAAAAATTAATAAGCGCAAATTTGAAGAATTTAAATACAGAATAAATGCATGATAAATATTGAATAAGTACATTCAATAAGTACACATATAAAATACTTTATTCTGGAAACGGGGAGTGACATCTCTACCCTCCTTAGAAAAATTCTGTCCTCGGAATTTCAGATCCAAGCAGGACAGAAATATCGGAGCTAAACTAATACAAGCAATTCTAGTGAGCAAGCAATCATTTTACCACATCAAAAAGCAAGTACTATATATGTAAATTCATTAATCCACGATATCAAGTAGTTCTACCCATAAGGTGACAAGCATGAGGAGTTAAGACAATCAAGGTATATAGAGAGAGATATACCTTGTGAGTCAAACAGGTACGGATACCGTGATCGGATATCATCCTCACGTTCCCACGTTGACTCTCCTAATGAGTGATGACCCCAAGCAACCCGGACAAGGCTAATTGTTCGGTTCTTGAGTATCTTCTCTCTTCGGTCCAAAATGGACACAAGCTGTTCCTCGTAAGACAGATTGGTACCAACAACCAGCTCAGAATGGTCAAGGACATAGCTTGGGTCCGATACATACCTTTGTAACTGAGATACATAAAATACGTCATGCACCTCTCATAATGAAGGTGGAAGGGATAAACGATAAGCAACATCGCCTATCCTATCAAGAATAACAAAGGGTCCTACGTATCGCGGACTCAACTTCCCGCGAACGCCAAATCTAATGACCCCACGGGTAGGTGAGATCCGCAAGAACACGTGGTCCCTAACAGAAAACTCTAGCGGCCTACGATGCTGGTCCGTCCAATGACGATACCGATCCTGCACAACTCGAAGTCGCTCTCTAATTCCCTTAACCACTTTAACCGTCTGAACAATCATTTCTGGGCCTAACATTTTCCTCTCTGCGATATCATCCCATGCAAGCGGTGATCTGCACTTCTTACCATATAGTGCTTCGAATGGCGCCATCTGGATACTGGCTTGATAACTATTGTTGTACGAGAACTCGACCAAGTGCAGGTGGCTCTCGCAAGATCCTCCAAACTCTAGAGTGCAAGCTCGCAACATGTCTTCTAAAGTCTGAATCGTCCTTTCTGATTGTCCATCCGTCTGCGGACGGTAAGCCGTGCTAAATCTTAACTTGGTACCCAGACTATGATGTAAGCTCTTCCAGAAATGTGATGTAAAGCGGGTATCTCGATCCGACACAATACTGACAAGGACTTCATGCTGCCTGACTATATGTTGCATATATAATTCTGCCAACTTTTCTGTAGATTGTCCTACTCTGAAAGGAAGAAAGTGTGCCACCTTCGTAAGTCGGTCCACTATCACCCAAATAGCGTCCTTACCACTTGGTGATCTCGGTAAACCGGTCACAAAGTCCATTATAATATGCTTCTATTTCCATTCCGGGATAGGAAGCGGTTGCAATAATCCAGCTGGCCTCTGCTGTTCTGCCTTTACTTGCTGACATACCAAGCAACGGGAAACAAATCTAGCTATCTCTCTCTTCATCCCGTTCCACCAGAAATGCTTCTTGATATCTTGGTACATCTTGGTCCCTCCAGGGTGAATAGAATACTGAGAACTGTGAGCTTCTGCCATAATCTCCTATCTGATATCTTCACTAGGCACACATAGACGTGATCCAAACCTAAGTGTACCATCTTCATGAATTTACATCTCCTTCCTGAGTCCTGACTCACATTCTGCTCTAAGCTTCTGAATCCTTGGGTCCTGTGCCTGAGCTGTCTTGATCCTGTCTACCAAATCAGATTAAACTTGTAAAGTTGTTAGAACTCCTACTTCACTAGGAAGTATAACTTCGATGCCCATCTCCTGAAGGTCTTCTAAGATATGCTTCTGTGTTGTCAACATAAATACGCCGCCTCTCCGACTGAGAGCGTCTGCTACTACATTAGCCTTGCCTGGATGATACTGAAGCTCCACGTCATAATCCTTGATCAACTCCAACCATCTTCTCTGCCTCATGTTCAGCTCCTTCTAAGTAAAGATGTACTTCAGACTTTTATGATCTGTGTACATCTCCACTCGATCACCATATAAGTAACGCCTCCATAGCTTCAGAGCAAACACTACTGCTGCTAACTCCAAATCATGAGTTGGGTAATTCTTCTCGTGGTCCCGAAGCTGCCTAGATGCATATGCTATCACATTTCTATGCTGCATAAGGACACATCCAAGTCCTTTACCTGACGTATCACAATATACTGTAAAACCTTCGGGTCCAACTGGTAATGTAAGAATAGACGCTAATATCAACTTTTGTTTCAAAGTCTCGAAGGATGCCTGACATTCTGCCGACCAAACAAATAGTACATCCTTCCGGGTCAAGCGGGTCATGGGTGCTGAAAGCCTTGCAAAGTCTGACACAAACCTTCTGTAATATCCTGCCAATCCCAAGAAACTCCGCACATCTACTACGGTCTTGGGTACTGGCCAACTCTCTACTGCTTCTATCTTCTTGGGATCTACTGCTACTCATGCTCCTGATACGATATGACCCAAAAATGAAATATGATCCGACCAAAACTCATACTTACTGAGCTTGGCATACAACTGGTTCTCTCTCAGAACCTGCAACACTTTCCTGAAGTGGTCTTCATGCTCCTCTTCACTGGCAGAATATACGAGAATGTCGTCAAGAAATACAACGACAAACTGATCTAAGTATGGCATAAAGATACGATTCATCAAATCCATGAATATCGCTGGAGCATTGGTCAAACCAAATAGCATTACTAAGAATTCATAATGCCCATACTTCGACCTAAATGCTGTCTTGGGAATATCTTCCTTCTGAACTCTCACTTGATGGTACCCCGAACGAAGATCTATCTTGGAGAAAACCCTAGCTTTTCTCAACTGATCAAATAAATCGTCGATCCTGGGTAGTGGGTACTTGTTCTTCACTGTTGCCGCGTTAAGCTTCCTGTAGTCAATGCACAATCTGGATGACCCATCCTTCTTCCCTACAAGTACCACTGGTGCTGCCCACGGTGTACGCTAGCTTGGACGAACTTTTTTTCCTTTAATTCCTCTATGTGCTGATATACCTTGGCCTGCTCTGAATCCGTCATTCTATAAACTCGATCTGATATCGGTTTAGTTCCTGGTGCCAATTCTATACTGAACTCAATATCCCTAACTGGTGGTAGACCTGGAAGTTCTTCGGGAAATACGTCCAGAAATTCTTCAACTACCTTCGAAATCTGAACTTCTTCCATTGCCGCTACTATTCCCTGCTCTTGCTGAGTTGCCTCTGATCTGACAAAGGTAAACCGTTTCATGCCTGGAATATCAAAAGATACACTCCCACTACGACAATCTATTGTCGCATGACTGTCTTTCAGCCAGTCCATGCCTAAGATAACGTCGAAATTTCCAACAGGAAATTCTATCAACCGGGCGGATAAGGAATGGCCACAAACTACAACGCTACACGCTAGAATAACTCTACTAACTCCTACGAGCCCATTGTCAGTGAGTATATTCAACCTCCCTGGCAATGCCTCGAACTCCATTCCTAGCCGTGTCGCAAATTGTGCAGATATAAATGAATGCGATGCTCCCGAATCAAACAATGCTACTGCGGGATATGAGGCGACGAAAATGTTACCTGCCACAACATCTTCCGATGCCAATGCCTCCTCCAAGGACAGAGTGAATGCCTGCCCTCGACCTCCTTGCTGATTTCCATGCTGCGGCCTAGCCTGATGCTGCTGCTGGCCCCTTCCTTGATGATGCTGGGGTGGTCTATGCTGGTGTTGCTGCATCGGCGGTCCCTGCTGTCGAAACATCTGAGCCTGCGGACACTGTGCCAATGGCCTTACTGCCACTGCTGGTCCTCGATACTGGCCTGCCCCTGGTGCAGGCAGAGCAGGAAACTGCTGCCCTGGTCCTCCTGACCTCGAATTCATGGGACATGTGGTAATTCGATGGTCTGGATTTCCACATATCAGATATAGTCCATTCAATGTCCGATACATATCTCTAGTGTGTCCCATCTTCCCATAATAAGTGCAGCCTACCGGGGGTTGCTGGTTCTTCCTCTGTTGCTGTTGCTAATGCCTGGGTGGTGTTGGTCCTCGTATCGCCACATCGTGGATACGAATGCCAGTGGATGGTGCTGTTGTTCGGGGCGCTGCTCCCCCTCATCCTTCAATCTGACTGTGGGATCTCTTCTGACCCCCAGTCCTTACTGCAAGCCTCTGAATGGTGATCTCATGCCTTTGAGTCGCCGTCAATATCTCATCAAAAGTCTGGTAATTGTGCCCCACGATCAATTACAAGAGTTCAAGATGAAACCCTTGCTGAAACCTCATGGCCCTCTGGCTCTCTGTTGCTACCATCTCTGGGGCGAACCTACTCAATCTGCAGAACTCCGCTGCATAAGCATCTACCATCTTGCGGGCCTGCCTGAGGCTGATAAACTTCTGTTGTAGCTCAAACTGTGCCACAACTCCGTAGTACTTGGTCTTGAATCTTCTAGTAAAATCGTCCCAAGCCACAGGACGTCTGATGCCCACTTCCTCTGATTCCCACCAATCACGTACGAGATCCTGAAGTAACAACTTCACTAGATCCATACGTTCTTCTGCTGGTACCTTAGCTGCTGTCAGAATAGCCTCCATATCCTTAAGCCATGCATCTGCTGAGATGGCATCCTCTGTGCCCTCGAAACGGCGGGGGTTGTACTTGCAAAACCTGGCTGATGCTCCTGAATCTGGCCTTGCCCCTCTTTCCAATGCTGTCTGCAATCCTTGGTTGAGTAGCACATTCTGCTCTTGTAGCTGAGTGTGCATGCGTTGCTGGGCCAACATCTGATGTTGCTGAGTAGCCATCATTCCTCTCATGATCTCCAGAAGGGCTGGTGTGTCCACTTGGGTAGGTGGAACTGTCGGTGGTGGTGGAATGTCCGGATACTGTGATCCAGCTGCTGGTTCCACTATCACTTCTTCCTGGGTAGCCTCCTGAGGTGACACTGGCCCTTGTTGCCGACCAACCTGGTCAGGTTGTCCATGTTGCTCCTGCTGTTGCTGCCCAGCTCTGACCGATGCGGACGAAGTGCCCCTAAGAAAAGGGACAAGAGAACAATCAAACAACCGGACATGAAGGATCAATAAAGTCAAAGGATACCGGAATGTCAAGCAAGGGTTGAGGATAACGAATCATGAGATCAAGAAGGAACAAGTGTGATTGAGACATCCTATAAATCAAAAACATCCTACAAGTCTAAAATCAGACCTGCATGGGCCACCACTAAAACCTTGTCACGCCCCAGAACCAGAATACTGGAGAGCGACAGAATGACTCAGTCAGCTACGAATTACGGGTAGATGAATACCGTATAATACGATCAATGCTGTCTAACCAGACGAGGGGGTACATACTACATAAAAGTCTTACTATGATCATTTCACATCTATTGTCTCAATCATTCAAATAA
The DNA here is from genome assembly GCA_029216955.1 of Iris pallida. NCBI lineage: Eukaryota > Viridiplantae > Streptophyta > Magnoliopsida > Asparagales > Iridaceae > Iris > Iris pallida. The sequence continues at coordinate 4,234,649 of JANAVB010036018.1, forward strand.
GAAACAGAAATAGAGAACATGTAAGATAAAGCAGTAAGGCATCCCAAACGCTGAGTCAAAATGTTCTTGATATCTGGCTTTACAAAACATAGCCAGATGATGTAGAAAAGTATACACAATTGTTATCAGCTGCAGTCTGACTTAATTACAATTATGCAAAAGTAAGTACAAGATAATCCGACTAACATGTCGGTGCCAAACGACAAGGTATAAAGTAAGTAACAAAACGAATGGGGAGGTAAGGAACACACTCGAGTCCTCCTGCGATCATCCCTCTAGTATTGACCATCTTGGAGGTAGAGGTAAGCTGAGTCCTCGAGAACCGGCTCTAAATCTGGCCATGCAAAACCAGAGAGGTTAGACCTCTAATAGCAAGTACCACAAGGAAGCACGATATGAGGAATTAAAACCAGTAATAAGAGAATATGATAAGTAGATCTCTGCTTGCCACTGGGATTCACATAACATCACGATACTTCGAACCAACCTTCCAACCAAACAAGGACAGAAGTTGGCCCATCATGTCCTGACATTCTGATCATCTCAGTTAGGTAACAGAGTAGATACAATACACAAACAAATCATCTTTGAACGGCCAATCAATTCCTACGGCTTGCTATTATGAGTCCCAAGTTATCCTGGAATTATACAATTATGGATTCCTCAGTTCTTACTATGTGCGAGCAAGGCTAGTCTATCCAATCAATCAATTGCACCAATCATGTAGTTAGACGAGTCCCAGCGGGACGCCCACCATTATAGCATGTACAATAATATAAGCAGATACCGTTCTCTGCCCGTGTGACAGATTTACAGTATCTGTGGGAACCAGCCGGCCTGTCGGGCACTTAATAGTCCCAAGAGGGCTGCCATATAAGAACTCGGGAATCCATTCTCTCCATGCCATCATTATTTTATTTAACTTAATAGTCTCTACGTTGAGTGAAGTTCCATGCCGTGGATCATGGTCATTCAAATGAGTACCTTCGTACGGGGTACGATATGCGCAACTCTACAACGATACCCGTGCGGCTAGGTTGTAGGTTTTATATAGCGTGATGCAACAATCGAATCTAACCACGGAGTAATCATGCCTTGACCATAAAGTACACATGCTATTTTCGTGAAATAGATAAATAATAATTTGAAGCCTGCATGTGCCTGTATGCCAATATTTGGATTTGGCTAATCGAGTACAATAGTTCATTACATGAACGTGTCTCATTCATTCAATTCAATAAGACGACTAGCCAGTCTCTTAGTTCCAACTAGGAACGCATGATCAATTATTAGTCAAGTAACAGTCGGGGTCAATTCATGACAATGCATAAAAGTCAAATTAGTATTAATCGTGGTCGAGTCCATAACTAGTATAAAATAGTTGGTAATATATTCTTGAATCCAAGGAAAAGATCAACAAATTCATGTTGGGAGTTGAAAGAAATTCTAGCCACAATTCAGTTAATTAGGACATATAACAGTCAGAAACAACCAAATTATGCATATGCATCCTATTCTGCGACATGCATGCAACTGCGACACCATATGCACCTAATACGATATGATATGCGCCTCATGTGGCTCAAACGCGACATGATATGCGCCTATTGCGACATGCGCCTCATGTGGCTCAACTTCGACATGATATGCGCCTACCGCGACATGCGCCTCATGTGGCTCAACTGCGACATGATATGCGCCTACCGCGACATGCGTCTCATGCAACATGCGCCTCATGCAACATGCGCCTACTGCGACATGCGCCTTCTACGACATGTTTTGCGCCTTCCGCGACATGCGCCTCATGCAACATGCGCCTACTGCGACATGTGCCTTCTGCGACATGTTGTGCGTGCTGCAGATGAATATAGGAACGAACAAAAATACTTTTTGCCATAACTTCCACAAAATAAATCGAAATCTAACTTTTCAAAAGCCAAACTTTAGTAGAATCAAATTCTCTACAACATGGAACCACTTAATTTCGAAAACAACAATGTTTGATAGATCAAAACCCTAAATTTCATATGAAAACCAAAACTATGAAAACCAAAACTTAAAACTTAGATCTACACCCAACCATCCATGGAAAACAAAAACTTCAAGACCTAAACTTGTAGAGGAAGAGAAGATGAATAACATAAACTAAAAAAAATTAGGGATGCATAAAATCCCTCATGGTGTGCAAGATGTACTTGCCTCTCCAAATGGGTTAGGGTTTGGTGGAGGAGTAAATGTGAATGAATGAAGAGAGAGAGTGGAAGAAGAACTTTTATATCAAGGTCAAGTGGATCTCCACCATTCATTCTCTCCACCAAATCCAAGCCATCCATTCCTTTCCATGTTGAACCAAACCGAACCAAGTTGGTTTCCCATGAACCGAAATGAACCAAGAGCCAAGAAAAAGCAGAAAATAAAATACAAAAAATTAATAAGCGCAAATTTGAAGAATTTAAATACAGAACAAATGCATGATAAATATTGAATAAGTACATTCGAGAAGTACACGTATAAAATACTTTATTCTGGAAACGGGGAGTGACAGCTGAAAAAGGCAAACAGTCGGCCCACTTTGACAAAAGCTTAAAGAAAACTGTATACATGGACTAAGCTGTATAATTTTGACATATTGGCTCAATTAGCCAATACTCTAGTAAGATTATCGATTTTCGAACTCATGCGTCTCTCGAGAGAAAGTTGAGAAACATTAAGTGAGGCTCTGATGCAAGCTGATGCTTGTCTGGTACATCTCGAGAAACCAAACGAAGAACCTATGGCATGTTCTCATTGCCATAGTATGATGGAACTGATTCCCAATATCACCTTCACTCAGGATGATAAGTTATTGGAAGACAATCGACATGACCGACCTCTCTGCTTTACAAGGTATGTCGACACAATGAAGTTCGATCGCATTCTGGTCGACCCTGGATCTGCACTCAGCATTACACCAAAAACTTTATTGGATGCACTGAGGATCCTAGTCCATAATGTCTCTACAACAGTCATGACTATTCTTGGATTCAATTCTAGAATAAGCTGTAACACCCACTTTTATAAAATGAGGGTAATTTTGAACTTTTGTAATTTCAGTCATTAAATAACAAGATTTAAATCATATTATGATTTTTGGTGATTTTTAATTAACTTAAAACTATTTAAATCCGTGAATTATGATTTTGATGTGTTGCTAGTGAAACCCTAGAGATTACTTGACCTATAGCCTAACCATAACCAAGGAGACCTAACGATGTGATTAGGATGACTAATTATCATTTTTGGCCTAAGGGTATTTTGGTCATTTTTTGACTTTTAGTGAAAATGAATTTTGATTAATTAATATTGTGCTAATTGAATTATTAGAGACTAACCTAGAAGTTAACCTAATCTAGATGTTAACCATGAGCCTAGATATTAGATTAGAAGCTTCCATCATAACAAGGTTAAGAATATCTAGATATTAAGTTGAGGTTAGATATTTGTTAAGGTAGAAATTTTAGCTTGGGCCCTTAGCTTAAGGCCTAGAATTAAACCAGCTAGAGGCCTCTAAACTTCATGTGTAAAACCCCTAAATTTCTACTATATTTTAGTACTAATTTTTTGGTTTTGTATTTATACGTCGCATAGTCGTATTTTACGTCACGCAAAAATTTACTTTTTTTCATATTTGCTCGTCGAGTGTGAATTTCGCGCGAGGTACATATTTTGAAAACGTTTTATTTATGGAATTTATTAATATAGAAGACTTATATTTTATTTTAATATAGCATAATTAAATATTTTATTTTGGTTAAAGGTATATAAATTTTGTCTCACTAGTGGCAATTTTTATTTAATTATACCAATTTCAAAAATAATATATACCTAGATAATTTGTACTAGTTAAATACGAAGTACACGAAATTTGATTCGTGTAGATGATTTAAATTTTCAAAATTTATTTTATTATTCATCTTAACTTTCCTAAAAAGTTATTTTTGAAGTATTTATCATAATTTTTGAAATTATAATTAATTATTATACAAAGGGTAGTTCCAAGTATTACCTATTAATATTTAAAAATATATATTTTGATTTTCGAAATTAATGATTATTATTATTATTTATTATTATTTTGATAATTTTATTTAATGTATAATTGGTTAGGATAATCTAAATTAAGAATAGATTTATTGAATTTATTTTAGATATGATATATCTAGATATAGATTCGGATTGGTTTTAAATTGATTTAAATAAATAGGGAATTATCAAAAGGAGTTTTAAATGATTCATATTCCTTATCAAACTGGAATCTCTCCACCCTATAAATAGGGGAGACTCCCCATTGTTTCTTCCATAATTACTATTCCACACTACAAAATTCTTTACAAATACAAGTGCGTGCACCGTGTCCATGTTCCACCATCAATATTCTTATTCCATTTTTTTATAATTACATCAATTCCTCATGTCGGACACTTCCCGACACGAATCACAAACCTGAGCCCGCCCTAAATCCTACTCCTGGCCGAGCCCCACTGCCACGGCGTCGACCTACCACCACGGACCAACCCCGTCCTTTACCTCGACCTCCTCCTCATCCCCGCAGCCCAGTACATCCGTCACAACCCCTTGCGCCAATACCACTGCCGTGCCATCGAACTGTTGCCACCAACACCCGAATCCCTGCCATCTCCTCCCTCACCCCGTTGCTGTCTCCGTAAACCCAGACCAGCGCCAACCCCGACCTCACCTTCCCGACCATCCCCACACGGTCGCCGCCACCACCTCCTCTTCCGTCGACAACCCGACCAGCCCTGGCCAAACCCCGGCCAAACACACACTGCCATCTTTCCTCTGGCACCCACCGCCAGTACCACCATCACCAATCACCCGACTCACCACCGGCTTAATCACCATCACGACAGCCACCAGCCACCCCGCCGTGGTCGGTATATCAAAACCAAAACCCAAAATAAAATAAAAATTAAACACCACCACCGCTTACCTCGCCGAGCACCGCCTCCCAGCACCTCCGTGCCGCTCCCTTCGTCGAGTCCGCCCAGCCTCTACGCCCGCCACTTCCTGTTCTCCGCCTGCCATTTCCTCCGATCTCCGCCGTGACCGAGCGCCCATCGCCACCGATCTGGCGCGCCGTCGACGGCGGGTCCAGTCCACCACCGCAGACCGCTCCGACCGGCCGCCCTTTTTTGCCCTACCTCTGCCTTGGCCGCTGCCCCTACACTCGCCTCCGCAGCCGCTCGTCTCCTCTCGCTCAACCCTATCCCCCTCTTCCAGTCGGTGCCGCCCCTTACCGCCGGAGCTTCTCCGATCCCGCTCGTCGTCGGCCCCTCTCCGCCTTCCTCTTCCCCATACCCGACCACAGGTCGCCGAGACCGCACGGGGAAAGCAGTTCTCCTCCGCCCGCTCCCTCTCTTCCCTCTTCCCCCTTCACTCTCTCTCCTCCTTTCCTAAAAAGGGAGCAGCAACGTTTTATTCATTTTTTTATTGATTAATTATTATTATTTTGTTTATATTTTTGTGTGGTTGTTTTATTAATATATTTATGATAATCATCACTATTATTATTATTATTACTGTAATTATTAAATTTTTATTTCTATTATTATTTATATATCTATGTCATTATTATTATTGTTATTATTATTATTATTATTATTATAAATACTGTATAATTGGGAAAAAAGGGAATTTATTATTATATATTTTGAAGGCAGTAGGTTTATATTGGTATCTACAGGAATTATTATAATTCAATTATATTTATTTTTATGGGAAAATATATATTTTCTAAAAGTTTTGGTAACAAATTTACTTCTAGGAAAAGGATGGTTAAATTTTTTTTTTATCTATAGTTGTCAACCAAATTTTTTTTTGACAAGTATCTACTTTTTCCTAAAAACACTACTCTAGATTTTATATTTACAAAATGTCTAGTCTTTTCCAATTACTATTTTTTTTACTAATGAAAATTTAGTTTTTTGCCTAACAACTATACTTTGATTTTTCCAGGATTTTTCTAAAAAATTTATAACTAGTAAAATGGGATAACTCTCAAAGTAAAACTTGTATTTTTTAGTACGTATTTTTACCTAAAACAATTTTTGATAATAAATTATAATTTCAAAAGATTATAAACAGTTTTTCTAAATCGTATATATAATATTTTCCCAATTTCCCTTCGATTACCCTTTGACCGTGACTAATACCCTTTATCCTATTTCCCTCGCCAATCATGTACTACCTCATGTCCACCCTAACTAACCTGACCATTCTGGACCTGATGGAACAGTCCGTGCCATTATTGGAGGCCGTCTGGCATAGTTGTAACATCGAAGTCATATGTTGTGCCATCATGATCATCGTACCACACCAGGCGGCCTACCAGGCAAGTATACCTTACAAATTTACTGTCATATTATTTATTTTCTGTATTAGTTACTTTGTTTCATATTTGTTATTTTTAATTATTTTAAACTGCGCGTCCAAGCCACACTTGGGTGCAAGCGACTCTATTAGTCGTTTTACTTTTATTTTATACATGACTTAGTTTTAGCGGACTACCTTCTTGTTGGGGGATATCCTTATACCTTCCTTGGCCGTGACACACACACTACACGATTTGAGACAGTTTGCTAGGGTCACGACTTATGGACTGGCCATCTTTATTGTCGTGTGATGGATAGATTGTAACTGCTACGATTAAGGTATAGAGACTCGAGGAGTTACAAAACTGGACGGGTCATGGACATGACTTGGTCAGTATGGGAAATATTAGGGAAGGAAAGCCGCTAGTGCGTATGAAAATCCAAACAGGTAAACCACAGTCTCCGGATAGAACTGTGGCGATTATATTTGTAGATGCCCTCTGACGTTTTGGACGTTTCGGACGGATACAGATGACTGGATGTCAGTTACGTACACATAGCCTAAAATCCTACCCATGCGTATGAAAGTTGTCCTCTAAATTACACAATAGATGGTTAGCATTCCTTTTTGCATATTGGTGTCTAGGAGAGTCTTGCATATTATTATTATTTTGACAGTTCATATTAGCTTGTTCTTCATGTATCTTGCTACGTCCCTCTGAGGACCTGGTTATTCCCCAGGTGTGTGTTCATGTCTTCCGCAGGTATCCTAGCCGGGATCGTAGTCTTCTCCATTTATTCGAAGATGACGTGACTTGGTTCCTCCTTGCTAATTCTACTTAGTCCTTTTATATTTCATGTACTTCTTCCTTTTTATTTTGGTTGGTAGTAGATGTGTCTCCACCCAACATATTGTACCAAAACAATTCATTATATGATATCTTTTATTTCTTTATTTTGTTGATGAGATTAGTTAGTTGTGGTTTACTGCCTTTTACAGCTTATGTATACATACAAGGCCACTGTACTTCGTATGTATACAGCTGGCATGTCTACGTTCCTAGTCCTACATATTTTGGGACTGGAGTGTTACATGTTTTTGTGGTAGCCCATGTAGGTCAAGATAAATTGTTTGGTTACTTTACCGTACCAAGCAAGCCTGCAAATAGTATTAGAGTCTAGGATCTCATCCACATAATTGACCTCCTTGATTCTACCTTGACTCCCTTGATTTGCATCTTTCTTGATTCTCTCTACCGTTAATTCTTATCCTTCTTTCGTGCTTGATGTTGGTTAGAAAGGTAATCCATACTAGGTAGACTTGTCCTATTATCCCATCACCCTACTAGTTTAACTCTTGTAAGTTGGGTAGATACCTCACGACCTAACATTTCTTTTTCCTTATGACCCATATTAAATTACTTAGACTATAGCCTTTATAGGACCCAAACTTATCTAGCCCACCAAGCTTTAGACAAAAGACAGTAGGATGAATGTATAGGGACAACCAGATGACAAGACTTAGATTCTTAAGGAGTTGAACTAATTCTACCTTCTTTCACTCTTACGCTCTCTTACCTATGTTTTTACCATCGTGACTAATGCTGCTAAATAGCCTAATTTTTGCAAGCTTACTTTTTATCAAGCTTGTTCAAGGACATATATTTTATTGGGGGCCTCCACTAACATATTGCCTACTCAGAACCGGTGCATGATGGTCTGATCAACCAAGTGCACTTTGGTTCGCCTTTCACACGATTATTCTACGTGGTTGAGATATAGTTAAACTTACCCTTAGAATCTTATCCACTATTGCCTTGACAAATATTTTTGAATTATTCGGTCTTCTTTGAACTACGTATTTGTATTCATATTCGATAATCTCTTCTTTGAACCCTTTGTTACTTTCGCCTTCACCTATTTTAGAAAGACGAAAGCACTGTACTTGAATTTCCTCTAGCTATCCATCTCTTGTGACCATTAACACTCAATGTGACTATATCTTTGTCTTAACTACTCGTCCCTTCCTCGACCTTCTATCATGACCTCCTAATCACTTCAATTAAGGAGTGAATCTAATCGTTCTCCTAATCGTGCCAACAACCTACTCCCAAGAACCCATATCTTAAGTCTCTAATTTTTTTATATGGATCCACTTAAAACTCTTAATCTTTTCCTTTTACGTTTATTAGCCATGTCCGTGATTTATTATCTAAATCACAATTTTCTAATGCTTGTTTATGTTGCTTCTTGCCTCGCCCAAGGACTCGTCGAATTGTCATTACCAATATACCCCTTGTGCCTTCTTACCCCTACTTATTCTTAATTTCGAGGACAAATTTCTTGTAAGTTGGGTAGAATGTAAAATCCCTAAATTTCTACTATATTTTAGTACTAATTTTTTTGTTTTGTATTTATACGTCGCATAGTCGTATTGTACGTCACGCGCAAATTTGCTTTTTTCATATTTGCTCGTCGAGTGTGAATTACACGCGAGGTACATATTTTGAAAACATTTAATTTATGGAATATATTAATATAGAAGACATATATTTTATTTCAATATAACATAATTAAATATTTTATTTTGGTTAAAGGTATATAAATTTTGTCGCACTAGTGGCAATTTTTATTAATTATACCAATTTCAAAAATAATATATACCTAGATAATTTGTACTAGTTAAATGCGAAGTACACGAAATTTGATTCGTGTAGATGATTTAAATTTTTGAAATTTATTTTATTATTCATCTTAATTTTCCTAAAAATTTATTTTTGAAGTATTTATCATAATTTTTGAAATTATAATTAATTATTATACAAAGGGTAGTTCCAAGTATTTCCTATTAATATTTAAATATATATATTATGATTTTCGAAATTAATGATTATTATTACTTATTATTATTTTGATAATTTTATTTAATGTTTAATTGGTTAGGATAATCTAAATTAAGATTAGATTTATTGAATGTATTTTAGATATGATATATCTAGATATAGATTGGGATTGGTTTTAAATTGATTTAAATAAATAGGGAATTATCAAAGGGAGTTTTAAATGATTCCTATTCCTTATCAAACTGGAATCTCTCCACCCTATAAATAGGGGAGACTCTCCATTGGTTCTTCCACAATTACTATTCTACACTACAAAATTCTCCACAAATACAAGTGCGTGCACCGTGTCCATGTTCCACCATCCATATTCTTATTCCTTTATTTTTTACAATTACATCAATTCCTCATGTCGGACACCTCCCGACACGATTCATCAAACCCGAGCCTGCCCTAAATCATACTCCTAGCCGAGCCCCACTGCCACGGTGTTGACCTACCACCACGGACCAACCCCGTCCTTTACCTCGACCACCTCCTCATCCCCGCAACCCAGCACATCCGTCACTACCCCTTACGCCAACACCACTGCCGTACCATCGAACCGCTGCCACCAGCACCCGACTCCCTGCCATCTCCTCCCTCACCCTGTTGCTGTCTCCGTAAACCCAGACCAGCGCCAACCCCGACCTCACCTTCCTGACCATCCCCACACGGTCACCGCCACCACCTCCTCTTCCGTCGACAACCCGACCAGCCCTAGCCAACCCCGGCCAAACACACACCGCCATCATCCCTCTGGCACCCACCGCCAGTACCACCATCCCTAATCACCCGACTCACCACCGGCATAATCACCATCACGACAGCCACCAGCCACCCCGTTGTGGTCGGCATATCAAAACCAAAACCCAAAATAAAATAAAAATTAAACACCACCACCGCTTAGCTCGCCGAGCGCCGCCTCTGAGCACCTTCGCACCGCTCCCTTCGCCGAGTCCGCCCAGCCTCTTTGTCCGCCGCTTCCCATTCTCCGCCTGCCGTTTCCCCCGATCTCCGCCATGACCGAGTGCCCATCGCCACCAATCTGGCACGCCGTCGACGGCGGGTCCAGTCCACCACCGTAGACCGCTCCGACCGGCCGCTCCCTTTTGCCCCTCCTCCGCCTTGGCCGTTGCGCCTACACTCGCCTCTGCAGCCGCTCGTCTCCTCTCGCTCAACCCCATCCCCCTCTTCCAGCCGGCCCCGTCCCTTGCCGTCGGAGCTTCTCCGATCCCGCTCGTCGTCGGCCCCTCTCCGCCTTCCTCTTCCCCATACCCGACCACCAGTCGCCGAGACTGCATGGGGAAAGCAGCTCTCCTCCGCCCGCTCCCTCTCTTCCCTCTTTCTCTTTCACTCTCTCTCCTCCTTTCCAAAAAAGGGAGCAACAACCTTTTATTCTTTTTTTATTGATTAATTATTATTATTTTGTTTATATTTTTTTGTAGTTGTTTTATTAATATAATTATGATAATCATCACTATTATTATTATTATTATTACTGTAATTATTAAATTTTATTTATATTATTATTTATATATCTATGTCATTATTATTATTATTATTATTATTATTATTATTATTATAAATACTGTATACTTGGAAAAAAATTAAAAAAAGAGAATTTATTATTATATATTTTGAAGGCAGTAGGTTTATATTGGTATCAACAGGAATTATTATAATTTAATTATTTTTATTTTATGGGAAAATATATATTTTCTAAAAGTTTTGGTAACAAATTTATTTCTAAGAAAAGGATGGTTAAAAGAAATTTTTAACTATAGTTGTCAACCTATAATTTATTTGACAAGTATCTACTTTTTCCTAAAAACACTACTTTAGATTTTATATTTACAAAATGTCTAGTCTTTTCCAATTACTATTTTTTTACTAATGAAAATTTAGTTTTCTGCCTAACAACTATATTTTGATTTTTCCAGTATTTTCCTAAAAAATTTATAACTAGTAGAAAGGGATAACTCTCAAAGTAGAACTTATATTTTTTAGTACAAATTTTTACCTAAAACTATTTTGGATAATAAAGTATAATTTCAAAAGATTATAAACAGTTTTTCTAAATCGTATATATAATATTTTCCCAATTTCCCTTCGAGTACCCTTTGACGGTGACTACCCTTTATCCTATTTCCCTCGCCAATCATGTACTACCTCATGTCCACCCTAACTAACCTGACCGTTCTGGACCCGATGGAACAGTCCGTGCCATTACTGGAGGTCGTCTGGCATAGTTGTAATATCGTAGTCATATGTTGTGCCATCATGATCATCGCACCACACCAGGCGGCCTACCAGGCAAGTATACCTTACAAATTTAATGTCATATTATTTATTTTCTGCATTATTTACTTTGTTTCATATTTATTTTTAATTGTTTTAAACTGGGCGTCCAAGCCACACTTGGGTGCAAGCGACTCTATTAGTCGTTTTACTTTTATTTTATACATGACTTAGTTTTAGCGGACTACCTTCTTGTTGGGGGATATCCTTATACCTCCCTTAGCCATGACACGCACACTATACGATTTGAGACAGTTTGCTAGGGGCACGACTTATGGACTAGCCATCTTTATGGTCGTGTGACGGATAGAACGTAACTGCTACGATTAAGATATAGAGACTCGAGCAGTTACAAAACTAGACGGGTAATGGACATGACTTGGTCAGTGTAGGAAATAATGGGGGAGAACAGTCGCTAGTGCGTATGGGAATCCAAACAGGTAAACCACAGTTTTCGGATGGAACTATGGCAATTATATTTGCAAATGCCCTCTGACCTTTTGGACGTTACGGACGGATACAGATGACTGGATGCCAGTTACGTACACATAGCCTAAAATCCCACCCATGCGCATGAAAGTTGTCCTCTAAATTGCACAATAGATGGTTAGCATTCCTTTTTGCATATTGGTGTCTAGGAGAGTAGCATATTATTATTATTTTGACAGTTCATATTAGCTTGTTCTTCATGTATCTTGCTACGTCCCTCTGAGGACCTGGTTATTCCCTAGGTTTGTGTTCATGTCTTCCGCAGGTATCCTAGCCGGGATCGTGATCTTCTCCATTTATTCGAAGATGACGTGACTTGGTTCCTCCTTGCTACTTCCACTTAGTACTTTTATATATCATGTACTTCTTCCTTTTTATTTCGGTTGGTAGTGGATGTGTCTCCACCCAACATATTGTACCAAAACAATTCATTATATGATATCTTTTATTCCCTTATTTTGTGGATGAGATTAGTTAGTTATGGTTTACTGCATTTTACAGCTTATGTATACATACAAGGCCCCTGTACTTCGTTTGTATATAGCTGGCATGTCTACGTTCCTAGTCCTACGTATTTTGGGACTGGGGCGTTACATCATGAAACTTAACCCTAACCCTAGAATGAACCCTAGGCTGCCATCAAAGGATCCCTACCTCTATATAAACATCTCTTCATCACACCTTGCCTCTTTTCATAGCCTCTCAAACCCTAGTTTAGTGTTCTTCCCCAATTTTAGCCCATTTCTTCAAATGAACTCCAAATTGGACAAAATCAATGTAGAGCCTAAAAATTAAGATGCGCCATCCATTAAAATATTGGATCATCAGATGGCACCAAAATATTATATTGCGTCGAACAATCAAGTTGTGCAACTTCAGGTTGCGCCAACGCTAGGTTGTGCTGGAGTCAGGTTATGCAAGAACCACGTGGCGCACTTTCCCGAGAAGCTGTAACGACATCATCATTATCTGACAACTGACAGCATGGAGATTAAGGAAAATCCTTTCAAATCCTGCACAATGCGATGCTCGAGAAGACTTTGTCAGCATGTAATTAATGCTGACAGCTGGTTCGTGCAAGTCACTGAATAGCACAAGGATTAATCAGTACAGCACAGAAGACCTAGTCAAAGGCACCAGTTATTAAGTTGTGCCTATGTGCAGCCTGACAAATTGGCGCCACTTGATCAACTCTTATTTTAAAAATAGGGTGACATGGCGCGCAAGCCATTAACTTCGCAGAGCGTGTCCATTACACTGCCCACGACCATACGCATCACAATCAAACAATCACGCGTCTACAGCAGTTAGTACAAACCGCTTGCACAGGTTATTGCATTGTGTCCATGCGCAACCTGATGAAGGTCGCGCAGAGTAATCAAACAGTATTCGGAACAGAGTGACGTGGGGCACAAGCTACTAACTTCGCAGAACGTGTCCACTACACTTCTCACGACCACGTGCATCTCAATCAAATGATGCCACGCGTCTACAACAGTTAGTACAACCGTTCAGGCAAGTGAACAAGAGGCACGCAATCTAAGGCATGTACAACCCAAAATAACTACTAAATGGTTATTTCATGAACTTTATAAATAGAGTTTCAAATCATTCTAAAAGCATCAAGAGTGATCATAATCTCCTACTAAAGTGCTGATGCATTCTCCAGAGGCTCATGTCTTCGATATTACATCGTCCAAGGGATAAAGTGATCATCTTTTGATCAAATTCCTATAGTTGTACTTCTCAAGTAATTAATTGTACTCCGGTACTCTTTTTCTTAGTTTGTAATAAAGACTTTTTTGTTCTTTGCAAACAAAATGGCGACTCTGATGGGGACGACTTTCTCCTCCAATAAGAAAGTGACAACTCAATGTGATACCGCGTCAATCGGCAAAACGCAGAAGACTCTGGTCGTTAAAGTCGACCAGACAGCCTACGAGACCATGATCAATGCTGGGGGTGCCAAGCGCACTGCTGCCATAGTTAAGAGCAAGACGCACTCTGTTTGGACTCCTAAGTCCTCGGCGGAGCAATCTTTTGCTTCTGCGCAACTCGCGCCTATCAATGCTTCGGTGCAACCTAAGGAAAACAACCTTTTGGCTAATCCCTCTACTCTTCCGACCCTGAAATCGAAGGAGAATCTCTCTCGACGCACTGCTGTTCAAAACAAGGGAAAGCGCCCTTCAGCCCTCTCTTTCGTAGTGCAACCTGCACCTATTTCTGCCTTTGTGCAACTTGCGCCTATCACTGCTTCGGCGCAACCTAAAGAAAATAGCCTTTTGCCTAATCCCTCTACTCCTCCAACCCTGAAATCGAAGGAGACTCTGTCTCGACACACTGCTGTCCAAAATAAGAGAAAATGCCCTTTGGCTTTTTCTTCTTCGGTACAATTTGTGTATGTTCATGCTCCGACGCAACTTGCACAGGTTCATGTCTTGGCGTAATCTGCATGTACTTCTGCACTAGCGCAATGTAAAGGGAAGCACTCTTTTCCACCAAATCAGAAGTTTATTAAGAAATCACTAAATCAAGGAAAAGGTTCTTTAACTTTTCCTCATTCTGCTCGAGTCTTTGACTGGTTGGAAAGTACTGATCTTCTTAATAGAGACAATCAAATCTCTATCGGGAAGATGAGTTCCATTCAGAACAAACCTTCCATGAAAAAAAGGCATTTTGCCTACTCCAAAGAGATCAGGGCAGGATCTACCAACCTTATGTATTTCAAGATCCCGACGAGGCAAACTACTAGTATCTCAAGTAGATACACCAACAGCTCCCCTGTCAGACTTGCACACCTAAACCAACAGGTGCCAATTAGGCTCAACTTCGGGAAATCACAAGATGTATCGAGCGCAACCCGTACCAGTTGCTAACTTACATCAGAGGAAGAATGCTGAGGTGAAAGATCCTGTGACTTATGCTAACCAGCTTAGCACATCCTTGTACACTCAAGGTACAGGACACCTCAGGAACATGAACCATGTTCCGAATATCATCAAGGACTACGTTCCTGCAACTTCTTCTCGTCCTGTTAGTGACCTTCATGAACTCTTAATACAGAAACAGAAGGTTGCAAATCCATTCTGTCCAGCGGTGGTCCAACAACAAGAATATCATTGCAACCACCATCATGAAGTTGTCATCAAATGCTGCTGTCAGTCAGCCAAGCGGCCCGTCTTTGACCTTTTGAATCATGGTCAGACTCCTGAACCAATCCTAGTGGACGAAGATGAACTACTCTATGCTTCTGTTAACATGGCATCTCGAAACACTCGGGTAGAAAATGTCCAAGACGAAATGTATCCCATAATCATAGTCAGTAATAATTAGACCAGATTCGCAAATCCGGTGAAGGAGTATACCAATATACTCGATCAAGAAGTCGAGATACAATCGGTCAAAGGAATCTTCTTGATTCAAACCAAGATTCCTTCAGTCAAAAAGATATCCCTATCACTTATTCTGGAGGTAGTTCTTTATGTGACTTTGATGCTGACAGTTAAAGTTCTGAGAGGGCCATCTTTTCACTAGCTCGTCTTCAAAGGCTAAAGAAGTGACTGCTTATGCCATCACAGAAGATCAAGATACCTCCACTTCTTTCAGTCAATAGCAGAGAATTGCTGCTTTAGAGGCTAGTTTGAAGAACATAGCTGAGATGATGGCAGGCATGCATGCTATGATTATGGCACAACATACAGTTCCACCAGTCGTAAATCTGATTCCTACTCAAGAACCTGTGACAACCTCAATTCCCACCAATATTTATCTGGGAAAACAATCTCCTCACACTGCTTCCATTCCTGCGCAGGCTATTCCAAGTCAATCCGGTACAGGTGGTGTTACTTATCATACGGTACCCCCTCCTAACACATTGAATCAATCTGCTACTCCACAATCAACATGAGATACCAATGAGGCCGTAAAACTTTTATGTACTCAATTTGATGCTTTCAAACAGAAGGATGGCCTGCAAAAGCTTGGGATCAAACAACCCTATGCCATAGAATGGAAAGAGGTCCAATTTTCTCCTAAAGATAAACCCCCTACCATTATGCTATTTGATGGCAGCACGTCTCCAAGTCAATACCTCAAGCACTTTGAAGTAATGACTGATCAACTTCAACCTAATGATGCTCTTCTTACTAGAGTATTTGTTGGCTGTTTAGTTGGTACATCATATGACTGGTATCGTAGTTTACTAGACGGGTGCATAACCTCTTTCGCTGGCTTCAAACAAATGTTCTTGGAACGATTTTATGAGGGAACCAACGACAAGACTATGTCTTCTCTCATCAAAATCAAACAACGACACAATAAAATGATTCAATGTTTCATTGAACGGTTCTGCCATTAAGCACTCAAAATACCTCTCGGAACTCCAGATGCTTTAACTATAGACACTTGCAAATCAAACTTATTGCCTATAATTAGCATGTGGACAAGATCAACACAGTTCCAGGATTGGCCCTCTTTTATAATGAACGGTAAAGCTGCAGAAGAAAGCGATGACAAATTCAAGCAATTTGGCATTCAGATACCTAATCTTGACAAAGATGAATGCACTACACCAAATAATAATGGCCGTCAGAACAATCGCAAGAGAAAAGGCAAAGAAGCTCTAGCCATCAATGTAAATCAGCCAACATCTACCCCTTCTACACCACCACAATGGATATCTCATCCAAAAAAAGAATACTCTTTTAATGAAGATGATATCATGAGTATCTTTGATTGCCTCCTCAAGAGCAACAAACTCCAACTTTCAGAACCTAAATGGTCAGATGAATTTGGTAAGACTGACCATCCTAAATATTGTATTTACCACAGGTTTATTGGACATCCAACTCGAGCGTGCTATGTGCTCAAGGGTAAAATACAAGAGAAGGTCAATTCCAGTGCAATCACTCTCCAGTAAGATGAGAAAATTGTAACGACTAATTTTGTCTCTTTACAGTTTGGAGATTTTTTGGCTCAACTTGTGCAGGACGGTATCATCCCCATCCCAAGAACTACTTAGGAGATTGTTAATCTTCCACCTGCATGGACAGATGGTCTTGTTCCTCTGTCTACTGATAAAGGAGAGATCATATGGATACATCTAGATTTAGTAGCAGATTTTGAAACACCATCTTCTTCCACCAAGTCTAAAAAGGCCACTAAAATTAAATTATATCACATGATTTCATTTCGTGAGCATTGTCTTCCACCTCTAGCTGCTACCTTCATCCCGGCAGCAGATAATCCTTCTTCTTCTACTACTGATAAGACAATATTGTCAAAATTAGAAGCCAAATACCAACAAGCTTTCCATCTGTACAGTCCACAATCTCGTGAACTCATGACAAAGATGGAATATGATCTACAAGAGGCCTCTAGTTTGAATCATGGAAAGGGGTCTCCTGTACCTCTTTTTCTATGTCTTTCTTACAACCAATCTCGGGTTGGTTTGGGTTACTAGACAAACTCTCCATCTCGCCGAAGGAAATCTTCCAGAAACAAGATCCAGGCAAAGAACTGCAATATGGTATCCTTTGAGCCTGTATCCGAGGAAGAAGTCTTGACTGGTACGAGGTCTAGGAAACCTTACCTTAGGGACTATTCAGAAGATCAAAAAGACCCCGCTCCAGCTCTGGAGGCTCCTCAAGCATCATCTTCTCCTGCTGTCAATGTTCCGTCAGCTTCATCACCTCCGATAGAGCAAACTCTTCCTAAATCGACGACGGCTGACAAAGGAAAACAACATGTCTGTTTCGAAAAAGTATTGAAGAAGACTCCAACTTTGGGACTTGATAAGCCATATAACTTTGATATACTGGCTCAGCTGGCTAATACTCCGACAAAATTATCAATATTTGAGCTACTCCGTCTTTCGAGGGAGACTCGAGAAACGTTGACCGAAGCTTTGACACAAGCTGATACTTGTCTACCACTTCTCAAGAAACCAGAGGAAGAGCCTATAACATGCCTTCATTGCCATAGTGTGATTGAGTTATTGCCAAACATCACCTTCACATAAGACGATATGTTGTTAGAAGATAATCGTCATGATCGACCCCTCTACTTCATGGGATATATTGATACCATAAAGGTTGATCGTATCCTGATCGATCCAGGGTCTACGCTCAGCATCATGCCAAAGACTCTACTAGATGCATTGAAGATTCCTGTACATAATCTTTCAACAACCATCACGACAATCGTGGAATTCAATTCTGGTAGAAGTAAACCTTTGGGAAAGATTTGCCTGAAAGTTCAAACAGGCAATCTTCGTACGAAAGTTACTTTCTACGTGATCGACAATCACGGCTCTTATAATGCTTTGCTGGGAAGACCCTTTCTGCATGAGCATAACATTGTACCATCCACTTTACATCAATGCTTCAAATATGTGGATGCCAAAGGAGAAGTCCAAAAGAAAGTAGCCGACCTGAATCCTTTCAGGGGGGTTGAAGCATATTTTACGGACTCTCGGATGTACAAAGAGGAGTTCATGAAAGTTGTATTAGCAATGGATAGTGAGGAGGATCAGAAACATACTTCAAGAGATGTTCTCGTGATCCCCGTCAAAGGACGTGCTATTTGTCCTTCTTCTTCGCAGACATTGACCATACATCTTTCCTCACATAAAAAATAGCCTCCTGCTGTAGAAAAGGAACAAAGGGAGTTCACCTCTTCTGAGCCTCTTGTTATCGACCTTCGTTATAACAAACTTTCTCCTTCTCCTTCTCCTCCTCTGGTTATCAACCTTACTAAGCCTTCTGAGAAGGCTAAACATTATGTTGTAAATGATGATGTACAAATCAATAAAGTAGTATCTACTTTACAGTATACTGATATCTTTTATTATACTCGATGTTATTAAAAAATGTTAGATAACTTTGAACCACTTGCCATAGGAGCAGTTGAGGCTTCCCGAAACGAAGTATTGCTCGAACCAATGAAGGACTACTTTTTCTTAGTTCCTTCCAGGAAGAAAGATGAACTTCTTATACTTTTTAGTAAAGGAAAAGAACAAAAGATCACGCCCGATAGTGAAGAAGAAAATTAAGATGCATCCAGAAGATGAGAAAGATACATCTTTCCGCACTCCTCTTGGAGTCTATTGCTATACTGTCATGCCATTCGGTCTTAAGAATGCTGGTGCAACTTATTAGCGGGCCATGAGTACCATCTTTCGTGATCATTTACGAAACACTGTTGAATGTTATGTTGACGATATTACTGTCAAAAGTCGTCTAAAAGAAGACCATATTCAATATTTAAGAACTATTTTTGATCTAATGTGCCAGCATCAACTCAAGATGAATCCCACCAAGTCATTTATGGGAGTCTCTTGTGGCAAATTTCTTGGATTCATTATTACCTCTAAAGGTATACACGTTGACCCTGAGAAAATTAAAGCCATTCAAGAGATGCATCCTCCACGCAACCTAAAAGAGCTACGAGGATTCCATGGACGGCTTACGTACATCAGAAGATTCATCTCAAATCTCTCTGGATGTTGTAGACTGTTCACTTAACTTATGAAGAAAGGTGTATCTTTTATTTGGACTAAAGAATGCCAATAAGCATTTGAAGACATAAAGTGGTACTTGATGAACCCTCCAGTTCTAGTGCCTCCACTATCAGAAATACATTTCCTGATGTATGTTCGAGCAATGGACCACTCTTTAGGTGCTTTATTAGCTCAGAAGAATAAAGAAGGTCATGAACAGGCTATCTACTACCTTAGCCGTATGATGATTGGAGCTGAGCATCGATATACTCCAGTAGAAAAAGAATGTCTAGCATTGATGTTTGATGTTCAAAAGACGAGACATTATATCACTGACCAAGCTATTCATGTTATTTCTAGAGTTAACCCTTTCAGGGTCCTGATGAAGAAGCCTAGTAAACTCAATTCTAGGCTTGCAATATGGGCCATAGTGTTAGCACAATAAGATATGGTTTATATTCCTCAAAAGTCTGTTAAAGGTCAAGCCCTTGCTGAATTTCTAGCAGCTCATCCAGTTCCCGAAACATCTAAACTCTACGATGAGATTTCAGATGAAACCTTGGAGTCCAACACAATTTCAGAAGATATTCTTATTTGGCATTTATTCTTTGATGGTGCATCCAGAATTGGACCAAAAGGTATTATTATCGCTAGAGTTGGAGTCGTTCTTGTCTCACCAGAAGGGTTAGCTATCCAAAGAGCTTATTCTTTAGATGGGTCATATTCCAACAATGTGGCTGAATACAACGCTCTGCTCATTGGTCTCCAATTGGCTCAAAAATTAGATATTGAGTATCTTGAAGTTTACGGAGACTCCAAACTGATTGTCAATCAAGTCAGAGGCACATAATAAGTTCGATATCAAGATTTGGTTCCATATCATGATGCGGCAATCAAGTTGGCCACTTCATTCAAAGGTTTCTTCATTGAGCATGTACACCGAGCATGTAACATGGAAGCTGATGTACTCACTAATCTTGCAGCAGTATTAGCAATTTCCGTTAGAAGGCAACAGATGATCGTCATCACTAATAGAGAGTTATTTTGTGTCCATAATAACTTAAATTTGGAAGTTAACAACCCAAACATAGAATTCAACAATTTAGTTAAAATTTGTACCATTAATGAAGATTAGAGGACTCCTTTCATAGACTTTGTGGTCCATGATATCTTACCTGAAGACCCTAAGGAGGCTACAACAATTCGACGATGGTCACTCAGATTTTACTATAATCGTACTACAAAGATACTCTACCGACGAACGTTCGACGGCTTACTCCTACGTTATCTTACGGGTGAAGAAGCAAAATAAATACTTCGTGAAACTCATGACGGTATTTGTGGTGCACATCAACCTAGTCCTAAATTACAGGATCACATTTGCCGTATGGGCTATTATTGGCCCTCAATGGTATCTGATGCAATCGAGTATGCAAGAAAGTGCCGAGCATATCAAATCCATGCCGAATTTATTCATCAACTGTCAGAATTCTATCACCCGACGGCAGCATCTTGGCCCATTGAAGCTTGGGGAATGGATGTCATTGGTCCTATCAACCCTCCCTCATCTCGAGGACATCGGTTTATATTGGCCATAACTGATTACTTCTCAAAATGGGATGAAGCAATACCTCTAGCTGAGGTCAAGACAAGAAGCATCATCAACTTTGTTAAGCATCATATGATTTATAGGTTCGGTGTTCCTCGACGAATTATTCACGATAATGGCCCACAATTCATCAGTCAGAAATTCACTCGATTCTGCGATGACAACATGATCAATAATATTGCTTCTACAGCTTACAATCCTGTAGCTAACGGGTTGGCAGAAGTATTTAACAAAACCATCATCAAACTCCTCCAGAAGTTTGTTTCTACCAATAAATAAAACTGGAGTGAGAAGCTTGGAGAATGTCTATGGGCTTACCGTACTACTATACGTACTCCTACAGGCTGTACACCTTTCTCTTTAGTGTACGGATGCAAGGCTGTCTTAACATTGGAAATCCAGATCCCTTCCATAAGGATTGCCATTGCCAATGAACTAACAACCGAAAACAATGATCGCCTGAGACTTCAGGAGCTTGAAGCGCTTGACGAAAAACAACTCCTAGCTCAACAATATATTAAGTTATACCAATCTCGTCTATCAAAAGCCTTCAACCGTAAAGTCAAGGTCCGAACATTTCAAAAAGGAGAACTAGTTCTAACCATCAGACGTCCTATGACTATGACGCACATGAGCAAAGGCAAATTTGAAGCGATGTAGGAAGGACCCTACATTGTAAGCAAAGTTTTCTCCAACGGAGCATATCATTTGACTGTATGGATGGTCGATTCGCCATGATGCCCATTAATGGCAAATTTCTCAAGAAATATTATGTTTAATGAAAAAGAAGAAATATCAACACAGAGACTCAGAATGTAAATAAAATTCATTTTTTTGCATAAATTTAAAACAGAAGGAAATACATAAAATTAACGAGGACCAGAGCCATCTTGATTGAAAACGTATTTCGCAAGAAGCTGGAAGACATTATTTCCCGATGACACCAGCAGTTCGCAGGCAGCCTTCCTCAGAGCTTCTTCCTCGATAGTACTCCCAGGCTCCACCAGCTTGGTAAGAATGTCCTCCTGCTTCTGTCCAGTGACAGCCGAGTTTTGTCCAATTTTTGGCTGAGTAGGTGACAGTGGCTCATCCGAAGGAGTGTCAAGGACGATTTCGATCTTCGGGATAACTCCCGTCTCCTTAGCCATTTCTTCTGAAGACATTTGTGAAGGAAAGAAAAGGAGTGAATGATGTTTTCAAAAAAGTTCCACACTATTTAAAGGCAGATGGAAGCCAAACATTCTATCTCAGGAATCGAGACAACCTTTCCTCGAAAAGGCATGTTCGTTCATCTTGTAAAAAGATCTTCATTCACTATTTATCTCGAGAATTAAAGCAACCTTTCCTTGAAAAGGCATGCTTATTCATCAGTCTTTTCATCTCTATTTTATTTTCGTTTATTTACTCTTTCGTAAATAAAGTCACAAGATAATAAATACTCAAAATCCCCCGTGGAGCTTATACAAATCATCAATTTCGTCTTTTGAAATCCAGTTGTTTTGAAAGATGTCTTTTTTTGTGATAAATCTGTATTATCGCAGATATTATCTTTTTAGACAGGATATTTTGTCTTTTATAAAAAATGAGTTCACGTCCACATTACCTCTGGATTCTATTTTCTATATCATCACATCAAAATTAAATCATAAAGAAGAGAAAATCATTCTTTATTCCTTCTTTAAAAACATAGATACATCTTGATGGAAATCTATTACATCTCGGATTTTTCATTCTAAATCTAATAAATGAAGGTCTATTACATCTTTGGATCTTCTTGTTGATGCCAGTTCCTTGTCGTCTTGACCTGAAACAACGAGCATGACAATAGAACTAACTCTGGTCTTCTCTCTCAAAAAGACAAGAGAAGAACCCCAGAGTACAGCAGCTCAAAAACAGGCTGCTGTCAATACAACTGGTGGAGAAGAGACGACCCGTCATGAGAATTAGGAATGAGATCACCCTTGTGATACGATTCCTAATTCTGTCTCTCCACCGTCCAACTCTCATGTATAAAGGCCCTTCCTACTATCTCAGGAAGACCCTTCTGGAACATGGAGAGTCCAGAGCTGTCTGATTTGAGCGTCAGAATCACATGAGCTGTCTGATGTGAGTGTCAGAAGAATGCCCCCTGCAGCATCCAAGTCGCCGATGCCAGTTCTAAAGAAGCTTGCCAACCAGACTTCTGCAAATATCAACAAAGAAAGAAAAGTTAGCAAAATCTATCAAACTGCGCGCCTTTGATCAACATGCGCACATCTTCAGAGTCAGCATATAGGCGTTTATGATAAAACAAGCACCTCTGACCGAAGTCAGGCTCTGATTGCAGTGAGCGCCTCTGCTCAGAGTTTCAGGCGTACGTCTACAACATACGCCTGTGACCGAAGTCAGGCACTGGATTGCAGTACACGCATCTTCTCAGTGTTTCATGCGTACGTCTACTGTTGGCCCATTCCAGGGTCACACCCGATTTTAATAATCGACATAAACTTAAGTCAATACACAAAATATACGAACTGCTGCTAATTATTTTAGGTCTTGTGAAATAAATATCAACAAGCGTACTACTACATCAGCAAACACGTAAATCATCATTCTGAAGCTTATGTTCATTGGAATCTAGTCCGAGTCATTTTACAATTTATTATGTATTTTATCTTTGTTGAGTCTAGGATATAAATTGTAAGATCGACTGGATACTACTGGCTTAGGTTAATCATAGTCCACTTTCCAATACAGCCTACCTATCCATAGTGCACCTACCAAAAATTTTATTTCCATTCTGCAACAGAATTTGACAAATGTTATACATATTTACTGAGACAGAACTCAAACCGAGTTCGGCCCGAGTTCGGACAGTTTGAATTTAAATATTTGTTGCCTCCAAATCTGCATGCAACGTTCATTTGCGAAATCTTTGTATTAGAACTCTATCCTAATTCTGCCCGAGTTCGGTCCTCGAAAACACCTATAAATAGAAGAGAATTTCTCATTCCGAATCACTCAATCAATTTCATCTTCTCTTCTCTCTTCAATTAGTGTTTTCATTCGATCAAAAGCTTTCATATCACACCTACACTTCTCTTAGCCAAAAGCCAGTAATATCTATTCGATCTAGAGTCTTTTGTTTCTCAAGAGTTGTAAAGAGGTTGTTCAAAGAACAGAAACTATCTCTGTTGTAGGAGCCGGTCGTGCGCTCGTCACCAAGCATGGTGTTATGAAGTCTGTCGTGCACTTGTCACCAAGCACGGTATTGTAAGAGACTGCAAGCTCTCAATTAGCTTGTGCCTTAGTAGATTAACATCGAGCAAGAGTACCCTAGACTGGAATAGTCCTCTCAGAGGGATACCAGTATACATCGTTGTATCACTGAGTTTGATCTCTCTATCTCTTGTTATATTTATTTACTGTCTCTTATTCACTGCCATAGATATCTGTTATTAATTCAAAAATTGGTGATTATTTTCCGCTGCACTCGTACTCACTCTATTCACCCCTCTAGAGGTGCTCAATGGTCCTACAATTGGTATCAGAGCCGGTTATATTCTAATATAACAAACCTCAGAGAGTATATATGGTAGCCGTGAAATCAATATCCAATGGTGAAGGGCAATCCTCAAATAGACCTCCACTATTTGATGGTATAAACTATACCTACTGGAAAACACGGATGACATTATTTTTAAAGTCTCTTGACTTTGATCTTTGGTCTATAGTAGTTGACGGTTATAAGAAACTGGCACCTACAGTAGATGATGGCCTGCTTGTAAACAAGCCTCATAAAAAATATACAGAGGCTGAAAAAGCAAAGGCTAGTCTAGATGCTCGTACCATCAACGTACTGTTCTGTGCAATTGACAAAACAAAATTCAACAAATTTTTAACCTGTAAGACGTCTCATGAGATTTGAAAACTTCTTGAGGTAACTCATGAAGGTACTTCCCAAGTGAAGGAATCCAAAATCAGTAGACTAACACAGGAATATGAATCTTTTAAAATGAAATTCGGTGAGTCAATTACACAGATGTTCACTCATTTTCTTGATATTACTAATCCTTTGCAATCTCTTGGTAAGGATTACAGTTATCACGAGAAGATCGGAAAAGTGCTACGGGCTCTAACCAAGAACTGGAACCCAAAGGCAACAACAATCATTGAAGAAAACGATCTCACCACCATGTCTCTGGAAATACTGATGGGCAAGCTCATGACCCATGAGCTTGATCTGCAAGAATTTGAAGAAGCGACCCCAAAAGAAAAATATATCACCTTTAAAGCTCAGACAAAAAATCTACATGCAATAATTCTGAGAAAGAATCGTCAAGTGGTGATGAACAAGCCCTACTAGTGAAGAACTTCAAAAAAATCCTAAAGTTTAAGAACTCAAACAGATGGAATAGAGATGTCCAAGAAAGCAATGAAGATGAAACAATTTGCTTTGGATGTAAAAAATCAGGACATATGAAGAAGGACTGTCCAACTTTAATGAAAAGCAGTCCATACGATAGATCAAGATCAAGCAAAAAAACAACAACTAGTCGAAAGCATGCAAACACAAGTATCTGGCATGAAAGTGATGCCAGTGATACAGAGAAAGAAGATAGACCCAACAGAAATGCCAATGTCTGTCTTATAGCTTTTGATAAGGTATCCTCAAATCCTTTATATGACGATTTTACTTTCGATGAATTAGAAAATGCCTTCAGCGAACTACTTGAAGAACACAGAAATATGCTTGACAAGTATAAGCAATCTCAAAAAGAGATTAAGGCATACACAACCAAGATAGCTTGACTGTCCAGTCTTGTTGAAGACATTAAAGAGACGTCTACTACCAGTAACACGGAAGAGATAGCCAAGCTTAAAGTAGACTATCATGCGGCTATCCTCAAAGTTGAAAAGAAAGAAAAAGACTATGTTAAAATACAAGAGTTATATGACATAGAGAAGAAGAAGCACTTAGTCACAGAACAAAGACTCTTAGACATGACTGCTAAATATGAAGAGTCTTTTGTGGTTTCTAAAAAGTTAGAAATCAAGTTAGGCAAACAGGCAATACCTGTGACACAGCCTAAGTTTAGTCCTAATGCTAAGTATCACCTAAGAGGACTAAAACTCAGAAAGCACGAAAGAAACACGATTATCACCTTGCTTTCACTTATAGGTTTTCAAAGAAACAAAATAGGCATGTCAACACAGATTCTGCTAACACTGTTTCAAAACTCACTTGCACATATTGTGGTACTTATGGACACATATCACAGTTTTATTTAGCAAGAAAACTTGTTGACAATCGCACATTATTTTAGAGACCTACGACTAATCAATATGGACCCTTCAGTAAATGGGTACCAAAGGATTCATCTACTTGTTTTGTAGGTGGACCCTCAACCCTCTCATGCTAAAAGCAAGTGGATTCTCGATAGCGGATGTTCGTATCACATGACTGGTGATGCAATTTTGTTCGCCACGCTATCGATGAAGAAAGAAGGATACGTCTCCTTCGGAAATAATCTGAGAGGTAATATCATTGGCAATGGCACTGTTGGTATATCTCATTATCCTGTAATAAAAGACGTTTGTCTAGTTACATAATTAAAACATAACCTACTAAGCATAAGTCATTTGGCTGATAATGGTTATGGTATCAACTTTGTAAAAGACAAATGTACCATATATGATATGTCATCTGGTAATCCCGTATATAAAGGGATTAGGGAAGACAATATTTATGTTTTTTTTAGAGTACTAATAATGCAGGAAGATGCCTAGTAGCTAATCTAGATGAAAGCTGGCTATGGCATATGAGACTAGGACATGCTAATATGGACACTATCTCACGATTGAGCACTAAGAAGATGGTAAAAGAACTTCCTGAGATTCCATTCAAGAGAGATATGGTATGTACAGACTGTGAAAAGAACAAAGTACATAGGTCTAAATTTAAATCCATCAACGCTGTAAGTACTTTTAGACCTTTGCAGTTGATACATATGGATTTATTTGGTCCTAGTAGAGTCTCTAGTCTTGGCGGTAAGCTCTACGCATTTGTTATTGTTGATGATTTATCTCGTTTTACTTAGTTTTACTTTTTATCAAACAAAAGTGATACTATTTTTAAATTTCAGTTATTTTATAAAAAGTTACAAAATGAAAAAGGCTTCATGATTACTCGTATCCGAAGTGATCATAGTGGCGAATTTATAAATACTGATTTCAAAAAGTTTTGTGATGATAGTGGATACTACCATAAATTTTTTTGTCCTAGAACTCCTCAACAGAATGGTGTTGTGGAGCGGAAGAACCGTACTCTAAGCGAGATTACTAGAGTCATGCTAAATTAGCATAATCTTCCTAAATATTTTTCGGCAGAAGCTGTTAGCACAGCCTGTCATGTTTTAAATAGGGTATTACTTCGACCCATCTCGAAGAAAATACCTTATGAACTTTGGTTCGGAAGGATTCCAAGCATTTTTTATTTCAAAGTTTTTGGATGTCGTTTTATCCTGAACACCAAGAACAACTTGGGTAAGTTCGACTCTAAAGCAGATGAAGGAATATTTCTCGGATATGCTGCTAAGAGTAAGGGATATAGAATTTTCAATAAAAGGTCTATGATTGTTGAAGAATCTATTAACGTTACTTTTGATGAGCTCAATAGTCACAGATCTAGCGACAGTGATGATGAAGGTGTACAAGCAAAAATCTATAAGAGTCCTTTGGAAGATCTGACTCATAAATTTGAATCAATAAAGTTCTTACCAGATCATCCAGAGACACTCATTATAGGTGATGTATCAAAAGGTGTAAATATACCCTCCTCTCTTAGCGATTCTGAAATAGCAGCAAATGTAGCTTTCATTTCTCAAATAAAACCTAAGAATATAGAAGATGCCTTTAATGATGAGTTTTGGATTAATGTCATGCAAGAGGAACTTAATCAATTTGAGAGAAACCAAGTTTGGAAACTCATTCCTAAACCAATTGGTCAATCGATAATTAGTACCAAATGGGTGTTCCAAAATAAACTAAGTGAAGATAGACAAGTTCTACGCAACAAAGCACGTCTAGTGGCACAAGGTTATAATCAAGAAGAAAGTATTAATTATGACGAGATATATGCTCCTGTTGCTAGACTAGAAGCTATCCGCATATTTTCTGCATTTGTATATTTTAATAATTTTAAATTATTTCAAATGGACGTAAAAAGTGCATTTTTGAACGGATTTCTAAAAGAAGAAGTTTTTGTGAAATAACCTCTGTCTTTGAAGATTATCAAAAATCTGATCACGTCTTCAAGCTTAAGAAATTACTATATAGACTCAAACAGGCACCTCGTGCTTGGTATGAATGCCTAAGTGCCTTCTTGCTTGATAATGGCTTTTCAAAAGGAATAGTTGATACAACTTTGTTTATCAAATCTTTAGATGTGACATTCTTCTTGTGTAAGTATCCGTTGATGACATTATATTTGGTTCTACTAATGAAAAACTTTGTCAAAAGTTTGCTAAGTGTATGCAGAGTGAATTTGAGATGAGTATGATGGTAGAGCTGAACTTCTTCCTAGGACTCCAGATCAAACAACACTTAATGGAAACATTCATCAATCAAGCCAAATAAACAAAGGACATACTAAAAAAGTACAACTTCGATAATGTAAAGCCTATCAGAACTCCAATGGCTACATCTACAAAGCTTGACACTGATGAAAGTGGCAAACCTGTCGACCAGCATAAGTATCAAGGTATGATTGGTAGCTTATTATATTTAACTCCTAGTCGCCCTGATATTATGTTCATTATTTGCATTTGTGCATGATACCAGGCAAATCCTAAGGAATCACACCTAAGTGTCATTAAACGTATCTTCCGATACCTTAAGGGAACTTCTATAGTCGGCTTGTGGTATCCTAAAACCAAATCCTTTGACCTGATAGGTTACTTGGATGCAGATTTTGTAGGATGCAAAATAGACCGTAAGAGTACCAGCGGTACGTGTCATTTTCTAGGAAATGCCTTAGTCTCATGGTTTAGCAAGAAACAAAATTCTATAGCATTATCAACTACTGAGGCTGAGTATATCGCCGCAGGATGTTGTTGTGTTCAAATTTTGTGGATGAAGCAGCCCTAGAAGACTACAATCTGTACTACACTAAGATTCCTATTTATTGTGATAACACTAGCACTATTAACTTAACTAAGAACCCTGTATGTCACTCACGCACAAAACACATTAAAATTCGTCATCATGTTTTACGTGGTCATCAACAACACGGGGACATCTTCCTAGAGTTTATTGACACAGATCATCAACTAGCAGATATTTTCACAAAACCACTGGCTGAAGACCGATTTAAGGTTATGCGGCGAGAGCTCGGCATGCTTGAATTTTTAGATTCATAATGTAGTATGTTTATTAAATTTATTTTATAACTCAAAAATTTTTAATTTATTAAACGGAAATTATTTTGGGTACAAGCCGAAAGGGTCCTTCTGTCATACATGTGTAAATAGCCTGAAGCGACACGGTGCACTAGTCTTCAGACAACCGCTAGCTGGGATCCGGCCCCTACAGCTAATCCAAAGTAATAGAAGTTATTAAATGAAGAAGTACAATAGTTATAAATTCAAATTTTTAAACAAATACTGCATTTATGTCATTGGGAATACAAGCAGCCAAACTCGGACCGAACTCTAACCGAGTTCGGTCGGCGCAGTGCAGATTTCCAGAATCGAACAGCCGGCCCTAGCTCTATAAATTCCTCTCCTTCCTTTCACTTTTCTTCATCCTCCTACCAAGAAATACCCAAAAATACTCCATAGACTTCTTCTCCACCTTCCTTTCGAGCTTTCTCAGGAGTTTAGTCGGCCATCCTCTCCATCATCTTCCTCCTCTTCGAAGGTATTCTATTCTCCTTCCTTCTCATCCACGGCACCTAAACACCAAAAGAGAAAGGTTGATTCCTCTCAAACAGGATCATCCTCCTCTGACTATGTTCCCATAAATGTTTTTAGTCCAGCTCGACCTATGGGATCTGATGATTACAATTCTGGTCTCTTTCTCGATAGGGAATTTTTTGAACTTTAGTTTGACTCGTTTTCTGGTCGTAAAATTTATGCTGGAGCACGTGTTAACTTTACCATCTTTTCTGAATATGCTTCCACTTTCAACCGTCTCGGCTTTCGTGGTTTTTTCGAAGTTGCTGAGAACATTTATGATAATGATGTCCGTATGTTTTACTGCAATCTGCAAGTAAAAGATAACGGTAACTTCTATTCATGTGTTGCTGGACAAGAACTAGAGTTTAATGCAACCGACAACAGTGAATATTTTCATGTTCCTGATGTAGGTGAAGCTTTAGTGGACATTCATCATATTTAATTCCCTGAAGGTGTCACCTTTGATTCCTTCAAAGAACTTTTGTGTCATCCTAAACTTGTTCCTAGAAGAGTTTACTCCAAGCATCTAAATCAAAACTTCTATGAACTCCATAAGTTTATATTCTCGGTTCTTCTTCCAAAGAAGAGATCCTCTGATGAGATTACCTTCCTGGAATTGTCAGCCATATACCACATTCACTTTAGCATTCCATTTTCTGTTCCTAAGACTATGA
This sequence comes from Iris pallida, assembly GCA_029216955.1. NCBI lineage: Eukaryota > Viridiplantae > Streptophyta > Magnoliopsida > Asparagales > Iridaceae > Iris > Iris pallida. Next base: position 4,265,406 of record JANAVB010036018.1, read on the forward strand.
TGGCATAGATGCTTAACTGCAGAAATGCAGGACGTAACCTTATCTACCCTATGTATTTGGCTTCAATCTTTAGGAGGTTTGAAATCGATCTTCAAACCTGTCATTACTCCTCCACTACCATTGAACTCAGTAGGTCTAGGTTATATCCTACTCCTCCTTTGCCTCATGGTGTTGAGCCTGTTCATGATGCTGACCCTGAGGCTCCTCCTGCTGCTGCTGTTCCAGCCCCTGCTCCGGGTTTTGACCCTAGCTTCTATTAGCTCTTTGATGATTTCGTTGCCCTCTCAGCACAACGACATCATGGCTATCTTGATTCAGAGTTCCGCCATATAACCCAAGCTCAGGTGTTGCGGAACAGCATTGCTAATCTTCACTGGAGTCTCTCTCATAACCTCTCACAACCAGTTACCATACTTCATTACCCCAGCTTCCTTGGCCCCAGGTTCGATGATGAGACGACATTTCCTCACTTCGATCCTACTATTGCATATTTTCCACCGGATGCTCCTGGAGGTGACGACACTCCGATGTGATGAGGACTTGAGCTAGTAGATTTTGGATGGATTCTGATAGATGATGATCTTATGTAGTTTTTTATGTCTAAACTTTCCAGTTAGACATTTATTAGCAGATTGTGATGGTTGTATCTTTCTTTTTTAGTATGACATTCCACTACTAGTTATTTCTTTTATACACTTATTATTTTTGGCAATGTTGTTATTTATGATTATCTCTCTAGTATTTCTTTGTCTGTTTGATGAACATTGTTGGCTTCACACATTACGGGGGAGCCAAAACCATTTTTTCAATGACAAAGGTGGAGAAAGAGCACAATACCAAAATCAACATTCAAAGAAAGAATATCAAAAACATTTTTTAGGTATTTTATTTGTTCTATTTAGATATATTTTGGTATAGACTCCAGTTTGTCAATTATCAAAATAGGAGAGATTGTTGGCCCATTCCATAGTCACACCCGATTTTAATAATCGACATAAACTTAAGTCAATACACAAAATATACGAAATGCTGCTAATCATTTCAGGTCTTATGAAATCAATATCAACAAGCGTACTACTACATCAGCAAGCACGTAAATCATCATTCTGAAGCTTATGTTCATTGGAGTCTAGTCCGAGTCATTTTATAATTTATTATGTATTTTATCTTTATTGAGTCTTGGATATCAATTATAAGATCGACTGGATAGTACTGGATTAGGTTAATCATAGTCCACTTTCCTATACAGCCTACCTATCTATAGTGCATGCAACGTTCATTTGCAAAATCTTTGCATCAGAACTCTGTACGAATTCTGCCCGAGTTCGGTCCTCGAAAACACCTAAAAATAGAAGAGAATTTCTTATTACAAATCACTCAAACAATTTCATCTTCTCATCTCTCTTAAATAAGTGTTTTCATACGATCAAAAGCTTTTATATCACACCTATACTTTTCTTAGCCAAAAGCCAGTAATATCTATTCGATCTAGAGTCTTTTGGTTCTCAAAAGTTGTAAAAAGGTTTTTCAAAGTACAGAAACTATCTTTGTTGTAGGAGCCGGTCGTGCGCTCGTCACTAAGCATGGTGTTGTGAAGTCGGTCGTGCACTTGTCACCAAGCACAATGTTGTAAGAGACTGCAAGCTCTCTATTAGCTTGTGCCTTAGTTGAATAATATCGGGCAAGAGTACTCGAGACTGGATCAGTCCTCTCAGAGGGATACCAGTATACATCACTGTGTCACTGAGTTTGATCTCTCTATCTCTTGCTATATTTATTTACTGTCTCTTATTCACTACCATAGTTATCTGTTGTTAATTCTAAAATTGGTGATCATTTTCCGCTGCACTCGCACTCACTCTATTCATCCCCCCTCTAGAGGTGCTCAACGGTCCTACATCTACAACATGCGCCTCTGACCGAAGTCAGGCACTAGATTGCAGTGTGTGCCTCTTCTCAGAATTTCAGGCACACATTTACAACATGCGCCTCTGACCGAAGTAAGACACTGGATTGCAATACGCACCTTTTCTCAGAATTTTATGTGCACGTCTACAACATGCGCCTTATTTCTACAAATTAGTGCCTGTCTTCAAAATAGTCTCAGTAAAAAAAAGTGGCGCAAGTTAAACAACAATTCATGAATGGCGCTCATGTATAGAAACCACTGGTTCTTTGTTGGAACTTACCATTAAAATCAACTATGTTTGTGCAGAAGATCTTCGATGATATAAAGCGCGGCAAACCAACATCCGAAGACGCGATATGCAGAAGAACAGTATCAGATTTTGTGGCACAGAAAGGTTCACGAACGTTGAACTCTTGACCGCCGAAGGGTTTCTGCGAAGAACCATCGCCATCAACAGAAAGAAGAAATAAAAAAAGAGTTCATGGACATTTCTTTGATTTCTCCTATCAGCTATTTAAGGAGCTTAAAAGATGTGAACGGGCACGTCATTCTAGGAGCCTATCTCGGGAAGGACCTAAACGAAAGGTGCTCAAACCACACAAAAATTGACACGTGTTCTTCGAAAATAGTAAATATTTGATTTGGTCAAAATGGTGCATTGGCACGCGCCAATAAATAGATCACACGAAAAGAATTGCAAAAGGGCGCCAGAAATAATTTTTTATTTCTTTTCTTACAAAAGAAAAGGAAAAACAAGTCCCTATAAAATAAGTTGCACAAAAGACAAAAGAAAATATGGCACCCCTACAGAAACTATTACTTCTTCTTGTCTTCTTCACCAGTTTGGCGAAGAGAAGCGTCTAACTCGCGTATATCATGAATCCCTGAACGACACATCAGACGAAGAAATCCTTCTGCGTCATCGTATTCTTCAGAAGAGGACAAAGGACCACTGTTCAGACGATCAAAGACTACTGGGGTCAATCCAAAACATTCTAAG
>JANAVB010036018.1:4273314-4294885 GCA_029216955.1 Iris pallida
TTACTTTTCATATGACTATCATGTTTCTCATGTACGACATAGCCTTCATGGCTAGTATTTTTATGTGCAACCTGCTTCATATCATGTTCAACCCAAGCCAATTACATGCCATCTTGTACTCTAAATCACTAGTCACTTATAGTTCTTACTTATTATGTATATATTTCTAGTTATCAAATATCTATTATTTTTATGTATATTTTTTTACAGTCCATGTATCTTACTCTTTTGCATGCTTTATATTTTCTGCCATGATATGAACTGCGTGAGATGTATTGTCCTCGCTCCTGTCCTGACTGGACCTGTTGAAAATATTATAGATGCTTGCCCCGAGGACACTTGCCCTACTTACTATGAACCAGGAGATGGCTTATCTACCTTTGGCCCTGACACTCAGGAGTGATCGGGAGACTAGCTAGTAGACTTGGTTTAGTTTTCATGTTTTAGAACTTGAATTGTAATAAGTTGAGATTTTGTTTTGTTTTGAGATTGTTTGAGATTATTATTATTTAGTTGTTGGTTTTGTTGTTATTATTTAGTATTAGTTATAAACTTTTGTGTTATCGTGCTTATACTGTGATTGAGATTTCATTGTATCTATACTTGTCCGTCGTTCGGAGTTGAGATTTGATACGTATATTATATAATTGCGGAGTCGAGATTCACATTTGTGCGAAATCGTGGTAGTACGACGATTAGTTGTACTACTATGCACCAGCGATAGAGTATAGGAAGTAAGGTATTAGAATGAGATAATACTCAATCACAGTTAGAATTCCTTGAGAGATTCCTGGGATGACCCTTAAGAATCTCATTTTGAACTTCAAATTTGAAATCCTTTTCTCTTGCTTTGATTCACCCTTACTCCTTGATATTTGAATTTGATTTTGATGGATCGCTGTTGATTTTGATTTTTCTTAATGAATTTTATGACCCGAGTTACGGTATCTTCTGATAACATATATTGATGGAAATAACAAGGATGGTAAAACGTCTACTTGGTTATGGAGCCTAAAGTTTATCGCAGCTATATTAGCCGGCGTGGCAAGAACATAGGGACCTGAATTCGGATGTATATATCTTGATCAAGAGATTTGGAATTTCTCGCAGCTATACTAGTTTGCATAGCAGGATTCCAGGCGACATGATCATAGAGATGCATACCCCAGTTATGGACTCTATCGTTCATCGCAGCCTTGATTACTAGCTTGGCGAGGATTCTGAGTATCATGATTTTGGATAGACGCATGTGATTATCAGATTATATCTTGAGAATGTTTTTAAAGTATCACCTCTTCCATTTCACTTCTGTTTTAAAAAAAATTGTTTTCCATCATCAAATAACTTAGGAGTAGGGATAACTTTAGATTAATTAGTCTAATTCTTTGTAGAACTTTACTTAGTTATAATTCTTCTTAATGATTTGATGACTTGCATTAGGTCTTATCTTAAAACTAATAGTTTAGTTTTAATAGTACAATAGAAACCCATTGTAGTTAATTCTCTGTTGTTTATAATATTTACCAGATTTCATATAAGATGTTAGTATGCCTTACAGCCTTTTGATGATTGATTATTTTTCTTACCCTTCCAGTATGGTACCCTACCATTGTCGTATGCTTTGATACCTTATGACTGCTTTTGACCTAGTATGGTTAGAGTAGCTAGATGAGACCCCAGACCTATATTGCCTGCCATGACCCTGTATGTTATTCTTTCAAATTGCATGATTTTGATAAAAAAATTTGAGACTATGATTGTTAGGTACGAGACTCTAGGAGGAGTACGACCATATTAATTTCGAGGACAAAATTTCTCTAAGGAGGGTAGACTTTTAACACCCATTTTTCTAAAATGAGAATAATTTTGAACTTTTGTAATTTAAATAATTAAATAATAAGATTTAAATCATGTTATGATTTTTGGTAATTTTTAATTAATTTAAAACTATTTGAGTCAGTGAATTGTGATTTTGATGTGTTGCTAGTCAAACCCTAGAGATTACTTGACCTAGAGCCTAACCATGACCAAGGAGACCTAACCATGTGATTAGGATAACTAATTCTCATTTTTTTCCTAAGGGTATTTTGGTCATTTTTGGACTTTTAGTGAATATGAATTTTGATTAATTTATATTGTGCTAATTGAATTGTTAGAGACAAACCTAGAACTTAACCTAATCTACATGTTAACCATGAGCCTAGATATTAGATTTAAAGCTTCCATCATGACAAGGTTAAGAATATCTAGATATTAAGTTGAGGTTAGATATTTTTTAAGGTAGATATTTTAGCTTGGGCCCTTAGCTTAAGGCCTAGAATTAAACTAGCTAGAGGCCTCTAAACATCATGAAACTTAAACCTAACCCTAGAATGAACCCTAGGCTGCCATCAAAGGATCCCTACCTCTATATAAACATTTCTTCGTCACACCTTGCCTCTTTTTATAGCCTCTCAAACCCTAGTTTAGTGTTCTTCCCCAATTTTAGCCCCTTTCTTCAAATCAACTCCAAATTGGACCAAATCAATTGCAACACACTCCTCTAGCGTAGAGAAAGCCATTGGTGGGTAGCTAGCAAGGATTTGGAAGCTTTGGACCATTGCAAGTTGGAGGAGAAGTCTCATTCCTAGACTTTTTGTTGAGATTTGACTCTCAATAGGTAATGGCCTTTAAACCCTTTAATTTCCTGGTTTTTATTCATAGATGCAATCATTTAGGGTTCCCCTAGCTGTCCCTCGAGTTCGGTAGGAATTCATGTCCATTTTATACGCGTATCGGACACGTATCGGTGTGTATATTGAAGTGTTCGATAAAATGCCTAAGTGAACTTTTTGTTCTCCTTTTTCAAAATAAATTTCATAATTATGTAGCCCTATACGTATGATTTGTATTTCTGTATGTCTGAGCACAATTTTGTGTCATGTCTGTATCTAAAATGGCCACGGACACGTAGTACGAGCCCCCGTACGGTTGCCCTGCTACCCGACCCTGTTTACGGACACGGTACGCCACGTGGACACTACCACTTGACATAGAGGTGGGGGAAACCTCTGAAAGTTCCCTCCCGGAGTTTGAGACACTCTCGTGTCGTATCAGACACGGGATCTGACCCGCACAAGTTTTGTACTGACTGTGCACGCACGAACAGAGCTCTCTGATACGGGCTTTATGATGCATGTAGACACGACGAGGACACGAATCAGGGTGTCGACCCTCTAGCCCTATATCCCCTCTAACCCTAGACACAGTCATGTGGACAGTCGAGGACTGTGTCGTGTCATTTCTGACAAGACATCTCAGCACGACACTATTGCTATATTGTTTAATGATACCCTTTTTTTAATTATTTTAGACACTTCGTGTCCAGCCTCTGGACACGTGGGCACAACCCTGGACACGTGTGTTACACCCCACACGTGTACTACCTGACACTTGTACTGATTTGGGTTTTCGTTGAGTTTTGGGTTTCGAAATTGAATAGAAAATGAATGTTCTGATACTCTTCATGTTTACTGTTTGAAACTGAGATTTTTGGGGATTTAAATGGAGTTTAGTTTGATTTGTCTTATATATAGGGTTTTCTGATTACTAATACATGATTTTGGGTTCACATGATTGTGTTTCGAAGCTGGATTTTGGTTTGTAATCTGGGATGTAGGGTTTTTACTGTGATTTGAAAACTGGGTTTCAATGTTGGGTTTCACTTTTGTAAATATGAGATCTAGATTATCTAATTCCCGAAAATGTTATATGTTAACTAATGCATGTTCAAGGAGTTTGGTTATTTCTTAATGTTTAAAACTGAAATGGAATAACAGAGGTTTTGAAATGTAAGGTTAACTGATACTAAGTATTTTGTATAAATTGAGTATGGATATGAGATTGAGTTTAGACTGATATTATAGGTTAACTTGATATTTGATCTCAGTTTTCGATTGTCAAACTCAGGTTAAACACCTTGTTTTGTGTTTTGTGTTTTGTATATGATATTGGGTGATGGATGAGTATGTATACTTGAATATATATATATATATAAAAAATATATATATATATATATATTTTTATTGATATATATATATATATATATATATATATTTATTTATTTATTTATATATATATATATATATAAAAAATATATATATATATATATATATATATATATATATATATATTCGGAATAAAGTATTTTATTGCAAAGCTAAAGGGGGCTCACGAAGTGCGTTACAAACAGGTGCAGAGCCGAAAAACACAAAAGGGACCTATTAAGCAGGTAAGAAAATGGAAAGGGTGAATTCGAAATTTCAAAATTTCGGAAATCCCGAATTTTGAAATCTCAAACATTTCTACGAATTATCAAAGATTTCAAAATTACGGAACCAAAATTTTAAAAATTTTCAAAATTTTAAAAGCGAAGTAACGAAAAAAGGGTGGGGGCGCTCAGCCCTAGGGAGGGGGTTGGGGCACACTGCCCGAGGATGCAGTTGCACTGCCCGAGAGAGTGGGGGGTTGGGGGCACGCAGCCCGAGGGTGGGGGTGGAACTCTGCCCGAGGGAGGGGGCGCTCGGTCGAGGGAGTCTCTGGCCCCTCCAGCGCGCCGACCTTAGTCAGAGAGGCTCCGGCGGGGGAGGACCGCTCCAGAGGAGGCACAGACGGAGGCCGCGAGGGGGGGCGGGGGGACCAAGGGGGAGGGGGGTGGGGACGGGGGGCGGGGGAAGCGAAGGGACACTGAGGGCGGGGAGGCGGATCACCGGCAGCAGCGAGGCGATCGCAGCAGAGAGGGGAGGGAAGCGAGGGCCACGACCGTCGGGCGGACGGAAGGGGAGGCCTACCACCGGCGAGGGGGTGGTCCTGCAGCATGCGGCGGAGGGAGCGCCAGAGGCTCTTAGCTGGAGGGGGTGAGCGTCGCGGAGGGGGGGCGACGGGGACGGCGTCGATCTACCGGCCGATGCCGGGACAGAGGAGGCGGAGCACACCAAGGGCCACAGCACGGAGGCCGGAGCAGGAGGAGGGGGAGGTGCCCCCGGGGGAACTCACCACTCGTGGGGGAGAGGAGGGGGATGAGCCTCCGGGCGACCCGAGGCGAAGCCGGGGAAGGGGACCTCGCCTGAGCCGCCGGGGGCAGTGGCAGAGAGGCGCGAGGCAGACCCTGCCGAGGGAGTAGGGGGCCACCGCAGAAAAAAGAAACGGGCGCTGCCGAGGGCGCAGCGAGGGCGGAGACGGGCGGAGGGTCCGCCGGAGCTGGGGAATGGTCAACTGACGGAGCGACAGCCGGCATCGTGGGGTCGGGCCTAGCCCGGTGTAGCCGACGTCGCCTGGGATAACGACGGCGCCGAGGCGAGAAGCCGGCGAGGGGGGAGGAAACCCCCACAGAGGTGGGGTCCAGGCGGAACCCGACGATGGGAGGAGGCCATACGGCTCGAGGAAACCAGAGGTTGGGGGATAAACCCCCACGAAGGGGTAGGCCAGGCGGAGGCCGGCCGACCGGGGAGGCGAGGGGAGGGGAAAGAGTGGGGGGCCTCCAAGGAGAAAAATGATACAAAGGGGGGCCGCCTGGCCGAGGAGCCCGACCGGCCAACCAAGCCACCCGGTCGCAAAGGGCGGTGTGGGGAGCAGAGGAGCTCCTACCTGCATCCTATCCCATATATATATATATATATATATATATATATATATATATATATTTTATATATATATATATATATATATATATATATATATATATATATATATATATACCCCGACCGGCCAACCAAGCCACCCGGTCGCAAAGGGCGGTGTGGGGAGCAGAGGAGCTCCTACCTGCATCCTATCCCATATATATATATATATATATATATATATATATATATATATATATATATATTGGTTGAACTTAAATTATATATATATACATCCTATCCAAAAAAAAAAAAAAAAAAAAAAATATATATATATATATATACATCCTATCCCATATATATATATATATATATATATATATATATATATATATAAAAAATATATATATATATATATATATATATATATATATATATATATATATATATATATATGCATATGTTGTATGTATAGCTTAGATAGGTAAAAGTTCTTTTGGTTTAAACTTAAATTAGTTAGTGTCTTCATTCTCATTTTTTGGTTTTTCCCTGAACTGATGTGGGGTTTATTTTGATGCATGAAAAACTGGATTTGATTCATAACCCGAGTCTTGTCAGAACTTTATAAATCTGTGTTTCCTTTCTAAACTGAGAATGAATTGGGTTATTGGGTTTCAATGTAAACTGAAATTGGGTTTTATAGAGAAAATATAGTTTGGTTTCATATTTGTTTTTCTTGAGTTTGATGTATATGTTACCTGAGATTTATATCCCTAATCCTCACCCTTAACTGGACTTATATACACACACCTACACTATATTTATGAACACACACCACTTTACACATATATGTATACATGGCACTGAATCCTGTCACTTACCTATACGTTTTAACTGTGACATAACACTTATATATCTATGTATATATACATTGATGTATATATGTATGTATGCCATGTAGGTATGTGTGTATATCTATATATATAAATATATATTTGATTTTGTATATAAATATATATATATATATATATATATATATATATATATATATATTGTCTTACATAGATGGTATGAATATACATATATATTTGATTGTATATATATACTTTATATATATTGATTGTATATATATGATATTAATAGTGATAATTGTATTGGTATAGGAGTTGGATTGGTTAACCTAGACTAGACTTGGACTAATTGACCACAGTTGACCAGATTGACTAGTTTGACTGTAGAGTTTACTAAAGTTGACCAAGAGTTGACTTTGACCCAAAATGACCTAGAATTGACTAACCTAGACTAGTTGACCATTGTTGACCAAACCCTACATAGTTTGACCACAGTTGACTATAGTTGACCTAGTTTGACTGTATAGTTGAGCAGAGTTGACCAAAAGTTGACTTTGGCCTAGAATGACCTAGAAATCATATAGAAAGCATTGTTAACTTCATTATTACCATTTTGGATACATCATGACTTGTGTTGCTCTAAATAGGACTCAGATACCTCGTTTCGGACAGTATATTCTCACAGACATTCAGATCTCAGGTGAGTACATTCTCTGATCGTTTTATACTTGCTAGGACTTATATTTAGGCTCTAGATCACTTTACATGATGCTCTCACGTTATTATCACGGATTGGTACTATATGGATCTTTTCATGATATGTTATCCCCCTTGGCGGGCGCATCTGATATTTCATGTCATTTGTTTCATGTGCATCATGTATTTCTTGCTCTTGCATTATTCATGTATTCTCATATTTTCTCATGTGCTTTCATGTATGCTCATGTACTTTCATGTGCTCTTATGTACGTCCATATTTTCTCATGTGCTTCATGTGTAACCAAACCATCATGTTCGTTGCGTAACTTGACTGGATCCTTGTGTATTGATTGTGGGTAGGGGTGAGTATAAATGGTCATGTGATTTTGCCATCATGTTCACTCTGTTGCTTTTCATGTGATTATCTGTTTCTCATGTACGGCACAGCCTTCATGGCTAGTGTTTTCATGTGCAACCTGTTTCATATCATGTTCAACCCAAGCCAATAACATGCCATCTCGTACTCTAAATCACTAGTCACTTACAGTTCTTACTTATCATGTATATATTTTCAGTTATCAAATATCTCTTATTTTTATGTACATTTTCTTACAGTCCATGTATCTTACTCTTTTGCATGCTTTATATTTCCTGCCATGATATGAACTGTGTGAGATGTATTGTGCTCGCTCCTGTCCTGACTGGACCTGTTGAAAATATTACAAACGCTTGCCCCGAGGACATTTGAGATTATTATTATTTAGTTGTTGGTTTTGTTGTTGTTATTTAGTCTTAGTTATAAACTTCTGTGTTATCTATCGTGCTTAGACTATGATTGAGATTTCATTATATCTATACTTGTCCTCCGTTCGGAGTTGAGATTTGACAAGTACATTATATAATTGTGTGAATTGTTGATTAGATAGTGACCTAGAATAGCGTTCTATCGCCGACACAGCGGCGTATGCTGGACGTACCCACTTTTCGTGCCCCTACACTGTGTGCGGGTCGTGACAGAAACGAACCATTAGAAAAAATTTGCCTGAAGGTCTAAGTCGATAATCTCCGTACAACAATCACGTTTCCTACAATGTATTGTTAGATAGACCGTGGTTGCATGAACATAACATCGTGCCATCAACTCTCCCTCAATGCTTCAAATATGTTGATGACAGCGGAGAAGTCCGAAAGGAAGTTGCTGACCTTAATCTCTTCTGAAGCATCGAAGCATATTATACAGACTCCAGAATGTATAAAGAAGAGTTCATGAAAGTCGTACTGGCTGTGGACACTAAAGAAGATCGGAAGAACAATCCAGATGAGGTCCTGGTAATTCCAGTCAAGGGACGCACTTCTCGTCCCTCATCCAGGGAGTTCACCTCTTCTAAGCCTCTTGTAATCGACCTTCGTCGTAACAAGTCTCATTAACCTTAGCAAGTCATCAGCCAAGGTTAAAAATGTTGTTGTAAATGCTGAAGTAAATATCAATAAAGTAGCACCTCCTTTGCAGTATATTGATTCCAATTATTATACACAGTGTTGCTTAGAAATTTTAGAAAATTTTGAACCTCTTCCCTTGGGGGCAATTCAACCCCTCCAAACTGAGGTATCATTAGAATCTATACAAAATTCGTTCTTTCTAATTCCCTCCCGGAAGAAAGATAAGCAATATATCCTTTTCAGTAAATGACTAAATCGAAAGGTTACATTTGATAGTGATTCCAAAAATGACAAAAGAGGGCGACTTCAACTACGTCGTTATAGTCAGAAATCCAAAGATATCATTCGAAAAATGGTCCACAATTTCCAATATGGCCTCAATTGTGATAAAGGTAGGCGAACTCCTATTCGCATACCCGCCCTGAAAGGAAAGTCGCCGCAATACTATAATAAAACAAAGCATGCATAAGGCTACACTTCGCCAATCTCAATCCCAGATGTTTATGAGTCTAATAAAGAAGAATGGTCTAACTCTTCTGATTCTTCATCATAGGTCATGTCCATCGAGTGACTATATCTTCCAAAATGGTGACCGCTGAGTTCTCAGAGGACGATGACGACTTCACCGAGAACCTTGAGACTCAGCCTTGGGCAAAAAGGATGGATACTCAATGGTAACTTTGCTTCGAACAACGTGAACAACCCACTGAGGATTAATAAGTCCAGATCGACATCGGAGATGAAGCTTCTCCAAGGCCAATCTTTATCAACAAAAGTCTTCTGGAAGCAGATAAATAAGAACTGATCCAGCTCATTAGGAATGAAGCTTCTCCAAGGCCAATCTTTATCAACAAAAGTCTTCTGGAAGCAGATAAACAAGAACTGATCCAGCTCATTAGGAAATACATTGACGTATATATTCGCCTGGAGCTATGAAGGTATGCCGGGGCTAGATCCTCAGATCGCTACTCACAAGCTCAATATTTTGTCGAATGTTAGGCCAGTCAAACAACAATTACGACGATTTTGACTTGATATAATGGACACTATAGAAGCTAAAGTCAAGAAGCTCATTACCTGCAGTTTTGTTAGGGAACACTATAAGAAAAATACCTTTTTATGTCGGGTAAAAACCGTTATAAATGCCAATTTATGACCTTTTTTTACACCAACAACCATGATGAAAACGGGTGTTATAAATGTTTATAAAAACCGTTATGAATGGTTCTACCTTATATGACATTTTCTGTTTGAAAACGATGTAAATAGTTCTATTATATATAACACAAAATTTTAAACCGACATTAAAGACACAATTATATATAACATCAAATTTTAAACCGACATTAAAGACATAATTATACATAATGCTTTTAGCCTGTTCTGGTATTCACACACACACACACACACAACACACACACACCACACACACACACACATATATATATATATATATATATATATTTCTGCTATCCGGTGACCTCACTTCTCTGTTATGGGCCAGCCTCTCTCACCGTTGCAGGCATAATCTTCAAGCCGGGGGCTTCAATGATCTCCTCGCTAGCTGGGGCAATTTCTACGGCCATTAGATCGTCGCAGCCGCCGACATATGGGTCCTCTGGAAGAATCGAAACAAATTCAGATATGAAGGTCTCCAATTCAACCCCAACCAGCTGATCAGAGAGACCCTTCGACAAATCGATGAGATTAGCAGACGATGTTCACACTCGACGAACTTCGTCTGGTCGGCTCTGTCCTAACCCTGGGCTCAGGCCAGCAACCGGTTTTTGGGTTCTTGCGTCTTTTGTTGTCTGTGTTTCAGCTCGCACAAAATGTGCTTACTTGTATAGGCTACGGCATTTTGCGCCTGATACATCAATAAAGCTATGTTTCGACCAATATATATATATATATATATGTAATGCCCCAGTCCCAAAATACGTAGGACTAGGAACATCATCGTGCCAGCTGTATACATACGAAGTATACTCCAATATATGGAAACCTCGTATGAATACATAAGCTGTAAAATGCAGTAAACCAAGAGTAATCTAATCTCATCCACAAATAAAGAATAAAAGATATCATATAATAAACTGTAATAAATCTTCGTACAATACGTTGGGCGAAGACAAATCCACTACCAACAAGTAAGGAAAAATATACATGGAAATTGAAATGATTTGGCAGGAGTAGCAAAGAAAGACCCAAGACACGTCATCTCCGAATGAATAGAGAAGATCATGACCTCGGCTAGAACACCTGTAATATCACAGAAGCACACACACCTGGAGAGATAACCAGGTCCTCAGAGGGACGTAACAAGATACAATAAACATGCCATATAAATACTGAATATAAAATATGCCACAATCAAAGAAAGTGACAAGACATAAATAAGGTACTCTAACCATACTAAAGTGAACATGCATTTGAGAACAAACCTTTTGTTGCATGAGCCCTGGCTGTAAATGGGATCTGATATAGTCCCTACTTGGGCACCAGTGACCACAGCGCATGACGTTCAAAAACGACAGAGGCAAACCTGAGAGGCTCAACATACCTGTATCTCCAACGGAGCCTCCGGGTTACAAGGAAAGTGCAATCGAAGCCCATACGACAAGGAAATGTTCTCCCCACCCAATGTGCATGTTATGTCGCATCAACGACCACGTAACACTACTAACCGTCAAGTCTTCTAATATACAACTATTGACAGTTAGACCTAACGCATGCGCACTGGGATCAGCCAACACGCAAGGACCTCTATATGCTACTCATCTCACACATCCTCGTGGTACAACTGTGTCAAGGTATATGCAATACACTACAAACGGTAGTCTCTTAACTCTAAATCCATATGCAACCAAAGGATAATAACAAAGTACAACTAATATCACTGAGCAGACAGTAAATCTAGAACTGTAAAAACTGGAACTAAATGAACAGTGATATGTAATAAAATGTAAACTGAATATAAATAGTATAATGGCAAGGTATCTTGCCTGAGATTATATGCAAAAGAGAATAATCCAGTAGCTCAAACCGGCAAATAAACAAAGCAAGAAAAGCCAAATTCTGCAGATGACTCTGAATGCTGCAACAAACATCACGAACGAGTTTGGAATATAAGATATACCTAGGAAATGCCCATCCAAAAGTTAAATTCTGAAAAAGGCGCAAAATCGTAATTTTGGGTCAAAACGATGTCCGCCGTTGGACCCGTTTTGCACCGAAATACGTGCCAATATCTACGGTCTCTAAAGTCGTCAAACTATATGTCTACAGATTTGTTTTGATTACATGAACCCAATGGTATATCCAATTTTGGGTTCCGGTAGGCCGTGCACAAAATCGTCCGTTGAGTGGGATTGTGGGCCCGCCAAAATAGCGTTCCGATCAACGGTCTCAGAATCGGACCAAAGTTGGCTCACAGGACCAAAAAAATATTTCGAGTATAATGGCGCAAGTTTCGTCGCAATTTAATGAGTGTACGCGAAGTTGTGACTTAGTTTGCAAAGGGTCGATACGGGGGTATCTCGACGGATACGCACTGATTTCGTCGCGCATATGCAACGAAATCGGGTTTCCGTCAGTTCCCACACGTCGACAACATCCATACGCGTCTTTCGATGCATATAGTGTGCGACCACGTCGTCCGGTTTGTCGGGGGCACACGTCGTATCGGGTGTTTTTCTACTTTTTGAAAACAGAAGTTACAATTTTTTCGTAAAACTTTATCAACGTGTAACTTTTTACACACTAGATGAAAAGTGAATCCAGAAGGAGCGTTACAATCTCGGTTATGTTGTCTTTGACTGTCTTCAATTAGTCTCTACAAAATCCTATTGTACAGAACGAAAATTGGCTGACAAGTTGATGTTTCAAAACAGTTTTTAATATTCTAGAAAAGTGGTTTTCTTCCAACTTCGCCTCGATTTTTCGAGCAAGTTGGATGGCCATGTCGAAATCCACTTGGGGGATCTCAAAGAGGGTCATGTGGGCTTTCTACACGAATTTACGGATCTAAAAACGGATTTAAATTGAAGGAGAAATCGTACGGTAAATTTGGGTACCTTGCTTTTACATACTGCTGTTGTTTGTTGTTGATCTTGTGTTTTCGTGGGACAGGGCTGTTGTTGCGGTGCACGAGGCTGGCCGAGGGAGGTTTGAGGTGAGCGGAGGAGAGAGAAGGAGGGAAGGAGAGAGGAAGAAGATAATGGGTTAGGGTTTAGTTGCTAAGACTTGTATATATCTATATATATAACCATATATATGAATATACAAAGGAGGGAGGGGGTGCGGCCCTTTGCAGCATGATGCTGCTGTTGTTTAACGTGGGATGTGGTGTGGGTGGTCAGTTGGGGCCGACCACCCATTCCTTCATGATAATTTTTTTCTTTTTTTTTCTTTGCTTTATCTTACAAATCTTTTCAAATACTTGTACTTATCTATACATATATATGTATATATCCATAAAAATCTATTTAAATCCAAAAAATAATTTAGATGTCATATATCCAAATATTTAATATATTTAAACATATCTATATATATATATATATATATTTTATATAGTATATATATATATATATATATATATATATATATATATATATTATATATAAAATATATATATATATATATATATATATATATATATATAATATATATATATATATATTATATATAAATTCAATCCTTAATAAATTAACTCAAAATAATAATAATATTTAAATAGGAAAAAATGTTATTAAATCTTCATAAAATAACATTAATAATAATAAATTAACAAGATCGTCCAATGAGTGCACTTATACTGCACACCCTTTCCCACGTCCACAAAATGTATTATTTTGTAAAATGTTATTTAAATAATAAAATACCAATATTGCACAAATAATTAAATGATTTTAAATTGTACATGAAAATTCTAAAAAAATTTAGAAATTATTTTTACGTACATAAAATATGTCTATATGGCCACTTTGGTCCCACCACATGCCTACCTGGGCTTAAATTCGGTTCGGGCCCAATTCGGACTGAATTGGACAAACCGGGTCATCTAAAAATCAATATATAAAATAATACTTAATTAAAATAATTTAAATAAATCAATTCACAATTTGGTCTGGTTTTCCTAGTTTGGACATCACCATGGCTAGGCTTCTCCGGTATGGCTAATGTACTAGTCAAGGCACACTGCTACATCTTCCGTGCCAAAATTTATGGTAGTCTTGTGTTACAAAATTCAACAGTGGCTAAGGTCATTTCTAATGAAATAAAAATCATAATTTGCATAAATAATTTTTTAAGTCTAATAAAATAATAAAAATAATAATAAAAAATAGGGAATTTTACATCCTACCCAACTTACAAGAATTTTGTCCTCGAAATTTAGGAATAATAGGATAGTTAGGGTTGGGGGATAAGAAGAGTTCGTCAATACCAAAATACAATTAAATTTTGGTGGAGGCGATAAAACGGCGTTCAACACCACCATGCAATAGAAAATTGTGGAGTCGATATATACAAAAATATATCATGGTTATGGGATTGAATAAGGGTTGCTAGTGAAGGTAGCAAAATTTCGATAATCCGATTTGAGAGTAATAAGGAATTGAGTAGATCAAAGGAATAATTTAGACATTTGGGAGATGTGGTTCCTAGAGAGAAATGGAGACTAATCGCCTCGATTGAGAGTTTGGTTTAAGTGAATGATTATAATCATTCTTGAGTGCTCAAGAATAATTAGAAGGACACGATAATAATTCTAGGGTTGCGAAATAAGTAGTTAAAGACGAGGATATAGCCACATGAGTCGGTCGGTGGCTTTCTACATTTGTGTATAATTAACCGATTGGGCAACCAAAGATGATACCTTGAGTCTATCTTAGCAAGTACAGTGCCTTGTCTTTCCAAAATAAGTAAAAGACAAGAACAACAAAGGTTTCAAAGACGGTGTTATATATTGAGTACGAATTGCGGGGTTCATAGGCGGTGAATATAATTCAAAAAAAATTTGCCAAGGCTGTCGCGGATGAGACTCTAAGGCAATTTACTATGTCTCCATCCACGTAGAATAATATGTGATAAGCGAACCAAAGTGCAATAGGTTGATCAGACCATCATGTACCGGTTCTGATTAGACAATATGTTAGTGGCTGCACCTAATAAAATATGTTATGATCAAGCTTGATAACGAAATAAGCTTGCAAAACTGAAGCTACATTAGCAGCATGAGATAGTAAAAATATGAGCAAGGGAGGTACTGATGAAGAAAATTTTAGATAGTCCAAGATCTTTTAAAATCTAGTTTCCGCCCGAAGTTTGGGCCTGTACAGTCGTCCTAGTGTTTGCTTGCTTATGGCTTGGTTGGCTAAATGGTTAGAATCCTTCAGATTCCATAGTCTAAGTAAACTTATCAATATGGGTCACAAGGACAAAGGCTTTGTTAGGTGGTGAGGTATTTACCCAACTTACAAGAGTGAAACTAATAGTGTGATGGGACAACGGGTCAAGCAATCAAGATAAAGCACAAGGTTAGCATTAAGGGATTTAGTATAGCATATTCACATATCGGGTTAAGGGATTGAGTCAAGGTTGGATCTCTTAATTGAAGTCGGAAAGTATTTTGGTGTCATGGTAGAGGTTATAGTTTAGCCATTTTAACCAGAAGGTCATATCATAAAAATAGTGTACAAGAAGACGTGTTTTAGTGGGACATGATATATCTACATGAAGGTGGACTTGTCTAGGTCTTACATATGAAATTTGTTGGAAGGAAAAGTCTAGTGTTGTGCTCCAAATATCCAAGTCACGGTAAGGGCGCCAAAAGATCAAAAATAGAAGGTGGGAGTTTACGAGGTGATAATTAATGCACAAAAATAAAGAAGATCAAGTTAAAGCATAAAATAAAATTAATTAAAGAATCCAGTAAAAATAATTTAGGAACACAATTCGGAGAGAAGATAGTCTTCTAGATGAATACAGTTAAGGAACCATTAGATCATTATTCAAATTGCAAATGGGTTAGTAGGTCACAATTAAAATCTAGAATTGAAGGAAGGTCGAGTAAGTCAAAGTTGGGATACAGTCGCATAGTTTGGTATATGACTAACAACACTTGTGTACATACTACATCATGGTATGAGTGATATGGCAATTAGTGTGGAGTACATCTATCGTATTAGAGCTATCTTGATGGCCAACCAATAAGATTTTAACTCAAGCTTCCTCCAAAGGTTTCTTAATAAAATAAAAAATAAACCACCAAAATTTTATTCACTCCAAGTCGTTTAATTTAATCATGACCAAAATTTAAATCACTTTCATAAATCTCAAAGCAAACTTTATCACGTTACTACTAACATTTTCCAATATTAACGTTTAAATTCAACTATTTAACTCAGAGTTCATAATTTACGAATCCAGAAAAATTTCACAATCAATCAAAAATTTAACACTCTAAAAATTCAAATAACTCGTAATAAAACTCTTAGCATATTAAAAGCAATCTCAAAAATTAAGCTCAATGCTCTCATCAATTTTAACTTCTATTCATGCTAAGTTATTTCAAAAAATCACAACTTTTAAATGGTAACTTCCTTTAATCAATCAAATAACTTTCCATCACATCCTTCAAATTCTCCAAAAATAGCAATCCCTCATTAAACTAAATTTTTAAATAATCTTATCAGTCAAAATTTTTTTTTTCCAAAAATCTAAATAGATTTGTAAATCCTCAATCATAGGACACCATTTAAAATAAAAATTCTCAAAAAACGTTTTCATAACTTTCAAATATTTTAAACCAAAATTCACGTCATTACTTCCACTTAAAATTCAAAATTTACTAAACACGAAAATCACAAGTTGTACAACTCAAATTTAAATAATTCCTATGGCCATTTTTAAAAGCTAAGATCATTTTCAAACCAAATTTATAACTGTTCAAAGGTGTATAACTATAATACAATAAATCATAAACATCAAAACTCAAAAATTAAATAAATTTTATATTTGTTCAAAGATGTATATTTATCACCAAAACTCATAAATATCACAACTCGAAAAGAAAATCAATTTTATACTTGTGCAAAGATGTATAGATATAACCCAATAAATCATAAATATCAAATCTCAAAAAGCTAATCAATTTCTTAAATCAATGGTATAAAGATTCTAGCTATTTTTTTTCCTGCAGTATCAATCCTATGGGGTTTACTATTTAGAAATCTCAAGATTAAAATTTTCTTGATAATATTCTACTTTATAAATTACTAATCATTAAATCACACAAAAAAGCCCTTTTAACTCAATTAGGATCTTGAATGTATTCCAATTGTCCAATATAACCATTCTAGCCATATGTGTGACCTATGAGCATATACTAGTGTAGTCATCTTCCTAGTTGACACTAAGCACGAAATAAGAATGAACGGTAGAAAGGAATCAAGCAAGATACAATTCAAGAAAGTCGGACAAGAGTTCAAAATTTGAAGCCAAGGGAAAAGGTCAAGTTGTATGGATGAGATTCTAGATTCTAATCCTATGTTGCAGGCTCACATCGGTACAGTAACGTAACCGAAGTGACAAACTCGACCTGCATGGGCCACCACAAAAATGTAACGCCAGTCCCAGTCCCAAAATACGTTGGACTAGGTACATCGTCATGACAGCTGTATACATATGAAGTATACTCCAATATATGGAAATCTCGTATGAATACATAAGCTGTAAAATGTAGTAAACCAAGAGTAATCTAATCTCATCCAAAAAGAAGAATAAAAGATATCATATATCAACTGTAATAAGTTTCGTACAATACGTTGGGCGGAGACAAATCCACTACCAAAGTAAGGAAAAATATACATGGAAATGGACATGATTTGGCGGGAGTAGCAAAGAAAGACCCATGACACGTCATCTCCGAATGAATAGAGAAGATCGCGACCTCGGCTAGAACACCTGTAATATCATAGAAGCACACACACCCTGGAGAGATAACCAGGTCCTCAGAGGGACGTAACAAATACAATAAATGCCATATAAATACTGAATATAAATATGCCACAATCAAAAAAGTGACAAGACATAAATAAGACACTCTAACCATACTAAAGTGAACATACAGTTGAGAACAAACCTTTCGTCGCATGAGCCCTTGTATAAATGGGATATGGTATAATCCCCACTTGGGCACCAGTGACCACAGCATGACGTTCAAAAATGACAGTGGCAAACCTGAGAGGCTCAACATACCCGTATCTCCAACGGAGCTTCCGGGTTACAAGGAAGTACAATCGAAGCCCATACGACAAAGAAATGTTCTCCCCACCCAATGTGCCTATTATGTCGCATCCACGACCATGTAACACTACTAACCGTCAAGTCTTCTAATATACAACTATTGACAGTTAGACCTAATGCATGCGCACTGGGGATCAGCCAACACGCAAGGACCTCTACATGCTACTCATCTCACACATCTTTGTGGCACAATTGTGTCAAGGTATATGCAATACACTACAAAGGTAGTCTCTTAACTCTAAGTCCATATACAACCAAGGATAATAACAAAGTACAGCTAATATCACTAGCAGACAGTAAATCAGAACTGTAAAAACTGGAACTAAAGAACAGTATATGTAATAAAATACAAACTGAATATATACAGTATAATGGCAAGGTATCTTGCCCGAGGTTATGTGCAAAGAGAATAATCCAGTAGCTCGAACCAGCAAATAAACAAAGCAAGAAAAGCCAAATTCTGCAGATGACTCCGGATGCTGCAACAAACATCGAACGAGTTTGGATATAAATTTGCCTAGGAAATGCCTGTCCAAAAGTTAAATTCTGAATAGGGGCAAATCGTAATTTTGGCTCAAAACGATGTCCACCGTTGGATCCGCTTTGCACCAAATATATGCCAATATCTACGTCTCTAAAGTTGTCAAACTATATGTCTACAGATTTATTTTGATGAGACAAACCAACGGTATGTCCAATTTTGGGTTCCGGTAGGCCGTGTACAAAATCGCCGTTGAGTGGATTGTGGGCCGCCAAAATGGCGTTCCGATCAACGGTCTAAGAATCGGACCAAACATGGCTCACAGGACCAAAAAATATTTGAGTCCAATGGCGCAAGTTTTTTCACGATTTAATGAGTGTACACGAAGTTGTGACTTAGTTTGCAAAGGTCGATACGGGGTATCTCGACGGATACGTACTGATTTCGTCGCGCATATGCAACGAAATCGTGTTCCGTTCCCACATGTCGACAACATCCATACGCTTCTTTCGATGTGTATAGTGTGTGATCACGTCGCCCGGTTTGTCGGGGCGCACGCCGTATCGGGTGTTTTTCTACTTTTTGAAAACAGAATTTACAATTTTTCGTGAAACTTTATCAACGTGTAACTTTTACATACTAGATGAAAAGTGAATTCAGAAGGTGCGTTACAATCTCGGTTATATTGTCTTTGACTATCTTTAATTAGTCTCTACAAAATCCTATTGTACAGAACAAAATTGGCCGACAAGTTGATGTTTCAAAACTTTTTATTCTAGAAAAGTGGTTTTTCCAACTTCGCCTCGATTTTTCGAGCAAGTTGGATGGCCATGTCAAATCCACTTGGGGGATCTCAAAGAGGGTCATGTGGGCTTTTTACACGAATTTACGGATCTAAAAACGGATTTAAATGAAGAGAAAATCGCACGGTAAAGTTCGGTACCTTGCTTTTACATAGCTGTTGTTTGTCGTTGCTCTTGCATTTTCGTGGGACAGGCTGCTGTTGCGGCGCACGAGGCTGGTGAGGAGGTTTGAGGTGAGTGGAGGAGAGGAGGAGGGAAGGAGAGAGGAAGAATAGATTGGGTTAGGGTTTAGTTGCTAAGACTTGTATATATCTATATATATATAAAAACAAAATAATATATATATATATATATATATATATATATGAAATACAAAGGAGGGAGGGGGTGCGGCCCTTTGCAGCATGATGCTGCTGTTGTTTAATGTGGGATGTGGTGTGGGTGGTCGGGTGGGGCCAACCACCCATTCTTAATAATAATTTTTTTCTTTTTCTTTTTCATTTGCTTTATCTTACAAATCTTTTCAAATACTTGTACTTATTTATACATATATGTATATATCCATAAAAATCTATTTAAATCCAAATAATAATTTATATGTCACATATCCAATATTTAATATATTTAAACATATCTACATATATATATAAATTCAATCCTTAATAAATCAACTCAAAATAATAATAATATTTAAATAGGAAAACATGTTTATTAAATCTCCACAAAATAACATTATAATAATAAATTAATAAGATCTCCCAATGAGTGAACTTATTCTGTACACCCTTTTCGGGTCCACAAAATGTATTATTTTGTAAAATATTATTTAAATAATAAAATACCAATAATTGCACAAATAATTAAATGATTTTAAATTGTACATGAAATTCTAAAATAATTTAGAAATTATTTTTACGTACATAAAATATGTCTACATGTTTGGTCCCACCACATGCCTACCTAGGCTTAAATTCGGTTCGGGCCCAATTCGGACTGAATTGGACAAACCGGGTCATCTAAAAATCAATATATAAAATAATATTTAATTAAAATACTTTAAATAAGACAATTCACAATTTGGTCTGGTTTTTCTAGTTTGGACATCACCATGGCTAGGCTTCCCCCGGCATGGCTAATGTACTAGTCAAGGCACACTGCTACATCTTCCGTGCCAAAATTCATAGTAGTCTTGTGTTACAAAATTCAACAGTGGCTAAGGTCATTTCTAATGAAATAAAAATCATAATTTGCATAAATAAATTTTAAGTCTAATAAAATAATAAAAATAATAATAAAAAAGAGGGTTTTACAATATATATATATATATATTATAATATATATATATATTATATATATATATATATGTATATAATATTATATATATTATATATATATGTATAATATATATATATATATATATATATATATACATCCCTATGTACCCTATAATATTGGTATCTATATGATACCTATATAAAACACACATGATATTGTATCCTTGTTATCCTATGCATACCCATGGCTTGTCTTTCTACTAAGATATTACCTTTACTCTTAGAATTACTTTAACTACCATACATATACAATACACCTATATAGACAATATATAGATAGCATATCCTTAGGATACCATGTTCTACCTAATACTTGACATACCCTAAACATGATTTGTCATGATACCTTAATTCATTAAGCATCCCACATTTTACTCCATACCCTATGTCACGACCTACGCCTGCTTTTCAAGATGCGAGCGCGTGCAAGCCAGCTACGTATCAAGCGGATTTCAGCCTAACTCGAATACGTATGCGCTGTCCAGAATAGGGTATCATGTCTAATATGGTAATTTAAACTATATCTCAATCCACAAGGAGAATATAAAACAAAAATGAACATTATGGTTCATGGTCTGCAGCTACTAACAAATATGTTTGAATAGACTCAAAGAAATACCATGAGTCTATAAAACTAGGCTAACAAGCAGAGTGCAAATAACGATGTAATATATAATCACAAAAGATACCTGAGTCTGAGTAATCAACTACCATCATGATCAGCTAACTAACTCCGTACAATCAACTACCTGAAGAGATCATCAGGTCCTTAGGGACTAGCAAGATACATAAAACATGTCTACTAGTATGACAATAAATACATGTATGGAAAACAAGAACAGTGCCAGAAGAACATCTAAGAAATGACATATAGAAATGTAATACTCACTACAAAAAAGTTGGCTTTTGGGACAACACTTTCAGGAACGCTAGTTTAAACGTCCTAAAAAATTATTATTTGGGACTGTTATATTTTTTTGTAACAAAAAACAAATTTATTGGTGACAGATTGGAAGATGGACCTCTTATTTGGGACTATTAATATTTTTCGTTC
>JANAVB010036018.1:4356900-4374400 GCA_029216955.1 Iris pallida
ATATATATAATATAGTGATAAAAAAAATATATATATATATATATATATATATATAATTTATATATATTTTATATATCAACTTTATTTAGTTGATATATATAATATTATCAACTATATATAATAATATCAAACTATATAATATATATATATATATATATATATATATATATATATTAATATAGATATATATATTATATAATTTTTTTTATATATATATATATATATATATATATAATATATATATATATGTAAAAAAAAAAAAAAAAATATATTATATATATGTATATATATAATATATTTTTTTTCATATATATATATATATATATATATTATATATATAAAAAAAAATATATATATATATATATATATATAAAATATATATATATATATATATATATATATATATATATATATATATATATATATATATATATATATATATATATATGGCAGGTCTTGGCTCCCTTCCGTTGCTCTCCCCTCTGGGGAGCCCATAGGGACTCCCCCTCCCTCCGGCGCCCGATGACCCCCCTTGGCCGGACGAGGTCCTGGCTATGGTCCGTCATTCCTCCCACCCACCTTTTTCTCTCGCTCCCTCTGGTGTTCCTCTTCCTCCGTCTCCCCACATTTCCCTCCCCCACCCGTCCCTGTTCACCTGCTCCGTTGCCTCCGGCTTCTCTCCCCCGCGACCCCCCAGTCGTCCCCCTTCCTTCTCTCTCGCTCTGTTGTGACCCTCGGTTGTCCTCCCAGCTCGGCATCCCCCATCCCTCGGGCGACGCTTCCGGCGGGAGACTGGCCGGCCCTCCTTGGGCCGATCACTCCCTGGCGTCCGATTCTCGGTTGGCGCCACTCCTCTTTTTTAATTTTCAAACGGGACTGACGTCTCCTCTGGTAGGGTGCCCTCCTGCGGTGCAGGCAGTAGGCCCCCTACTCCTGGCCTCTCGTGCTGGACAGCAGCTTGTCCTCACGCGAGAGGGGCCCCCCTTTTCACGCTCCTTCTACGCGTGCAGATCCCCTTCGCTACGCTCTAGTCGGTGGGGCCCACCATGACCTTTACGCGGGACTTAGCGGAGGGCTTAGCCCAGCTTTATACGTGTGGCATGCTGACGAGTCTTACGTGGGGCCACTTGCAGGCTCGTTCGCATATTGGTCTCCTTCCCAGCCCGCGTATTCCCTTCCCTCCCCCATCCGCGTATTTCCCCTCCCTATTATCTACCCGCGAATTATCCACCCTCCTTCTCTGCATCTCTCGCACCTCCCTCTCCTGTAGAGCCTCCGGTACCCTTCGGTTCCTCTCCCTCGTTGGGTTCATCGCTGCCCCAACAGCTCGCAACTCCGACCAACCCCCTCCCCCCCCCGCCATCCCCGCTGCTCCTCCTCCCTCCCTTGCCCTCCCATCGAGTCTTCGGGCCCGACACCCTCAGTGTCCCCAGCTCCTACGACCTGTCCTCCCCCTCCCCTGGTGGTCCAGCATGCTTTGGCCGATGCCGACTCGGGAGACTCTGGCGCCTCAGTTCTGGGCTCCTGCCCTCCGTCGTCGTCAGGGTCGCCAGCGGCGTCTCCCCTTGCTTGCAGTGCGGCCATCTCTCCGCCCCTCCCCGGCCCGCCTACCACCCCGTCCCCTGGTAGGGGCGACCCGGCAGACCCCTTCTCCTCATCCCCTCGCCCCGTGCTCAGCCCACCCCAGATCGCCCCTTTTCCGTCTGGATCAGCTCCGCCGTCCTACGCCGCCAAGCTGCGCCCGAACCTAGCAATTGAGCAGAGTCGCCTTTTCCCTGATGTTCGTCTTCCGGACATCGAGTACTCCCGGGACTCTCCAGTGCCTATAGTTTCTTTCTCCGACTCAAAATTAACCTCTCTGTCATCATCCTTCCCCCACTCCTTCATCCTCAAATTTTCCTCTGGTTGCCCCAAGCTCTCCAGGGTGCAGGAGGAGATAGCCAGCTGGAGGCTTTCGGCGCAATATCGAGTAGTACCCCTCGATCCTAGGCATATTCTTCTCCACTTATCCTCCGACCTCGACCACAGGACCTTGTGGTCCAAAGGCACATGCAGGATTGACTCCCACCAGATGAAGATCATTAAGTGGTCGACTAGCTTCAGCACCAAAGTAGATTCACCGAAGGTCGCCGCTTGGGTTATCCTGCCCAATCTTCCCCTCATTTGCTTTGTCCCGGCGGCTCTTAGGTGTATTGCTAACTCCTTCGGCACGTACGTGGCAACGACACCTAAGACTAGCAACCTCACCGAGGCTCACTATGCCAAAATCTGTGTGGAACTCGACCTTTCTTCCGAACCACCGCATTTTATCACTATTGAGCTTGGCAACCAGACCCACACCCAACAAATCCTCTACGACAACCACATTTTGTTCTGCAACCACTGCCATTTAAGAGGTCACACCCAAAAACATTACCACTGTCTCCATCCAAAACTCAAAAAGAAACTAGTCTGGAACGACAAAGCGCCTACAGAGGTGAGGACACCCAAGGCACCCATTCTACCCCTTTCTAACTCACACATCCATTTCAGCTCCAGTGACGGCATGTCGGACAAGAGCGAGATCCCTAGCAAAGCGTTGATCCCTTTCAACACACAAGCTATCACTCTCTCCAACCAATTCGACGCTATAGATTCGGGGGAGACGGCTTCCCCAACGTTATCAGTGCCCCCCCAAGTCGAGCACACCATCACCACGATCCCCTACTCGGAGGACGTAGAGGCGACCACTGTCACTATCGATTTTGATCACCAACACATCATCGAAGACCCTATCGAAGCAGCCCTTATAATTCTAGGTCCTGACC
Organism: Iris pallida; assembly: GCA_029216955.1. Classification (NCBI taxonomy): domain Eukaryota; kingdom Viridiplantae; phylum Streptophyta; class Magnoliopsida; order Asparagales; family Iridaceae; genus Iris; species Iris pallida. The sequence goes on from JANAVB010036018.1 coordinate 4,359,708, forward strand.
TAGTTCAGAGAGGCCAACAGGTTCAAGCTGTAGGCTTTCCTCTCAAGCAATCCATACTTCTGATTGGGAGCACCAGTGACTCCTTAGTTATTCCCCCAGAGGACCCCACTCTGGACTCCGCTAGGGAATCGATCGATCCTCCCCCGGACCAACACGAGGAATCAACTTGTGACCATCCTACCACTACTAAGAATGATAACGGGGTCAATATCAGGAAAGGACCAGCAGATACCATAACCATCCTAACCAGATCCGCCGCCAAACGAAACAAACAAACCCCTCCACAACTTCTTTAATGATTAATATCCTATCATGGAATGTCCGTGGGCTGGGGAACAAACCCACACTAAGGAGAATCATCAGCCTTAGGAAAATCCATAAGATTGACATCTTAATTATTCTAGAACCTAAAATTCCCCCTAAAAGATTAAAATCTATCCAGCTGCAGCTAGGCCTACCCACGGCCATTACTGGCAGACACGACATTTGGATCCTTGGCACGAAAGATGTCACAATTGGGAGTATGCAGGACACCCGACAAGCCCTCTCCTGCTGGTTAGATCATCCCATGCTCCCCGAGCATGCCATCATCTCGACGGTCCATGGCAGCTGTGATATCATAGAGCGAAAACACCTCTAGAACGACCTCCTTGACATCCACCTAAACCACAGCAACTCCCCTTGGCTTTGCATTGGAGACTTTAATGCGCTCACATGTAGAGAAGAGAAAATCGAGGATCGCCCCCTCCTATCCCGGCCATGCAAGACTTCAACAACTTCATCTTCAATGCCAATCTAGCCTCGCTCCAGTTCACCGACAACGCCTTCACCTCGTGCAACATGCAAGAAGGCGACCGTCGTCAGTATTCCTGACTAGACAGAGCCCTCACAAACGTCCTCTGGCATGGAATGGGGATCACCACCAACCTGTCCCATCTCAACTCCTCTGAATTTGACCACGCCCCGCTGCTAGTGGTAGTTAAAAACAATACTAACCCATCCAAAAAGAACTTCCAATTTCTCGACTTCTGGACCGAGCACCTCCAATTTTTGGACATCGTCGCAGAAGCATGGAATAGCGAGGATTCACCCAACCCCCTTTCTCGCATGAGCAACAGGCTCAAGGCGACGAGGAAAGCCCTGTCCAATTGGAGCAAACTAGCTTATGGGGACATTTTTCAAGCCGTTCAGGTCGCTGAGGACGACCTCACCCGTGCCGAAGCCAGGTTTGCATCGGATCGGTCCCCGGCGGCTAAGACTGCCCTCATCCTCACCAAGGCTATGCTTAAATATAGGCTTAAAGTGGAGACCGACTTCTGGAAGAAAAAAGCGAGATTGAAATGGGATAGCGACGGGGACAAAAACTCAAAATACTTTCATGCCTGCATCAACGGGCGAAGACAAAAGCTATCGATTCACCATACCAGTGACGACGGTGGGAACATTATTATTGACCAAAAGGGCATCCAAGCAGCTGCTACGGACTTCTATTCCAAATTATTCTCCAAAGGAACGGTTCACAAAGACAACGCCTTCCTGGACCAAATCCCCTCTCTCATTAATGATGCCGACAACGCCCAGCTAGAGCACACCCCTACTTTCCAGGAGGTAAAAGAAGCGATGTGGGATCTCAACGAGCATAGTGCACCCGGACCGGACGGCTTTTCGGGTGTCTTCTTTCGCAAGTGCTGTGACATTATCAAGCAGGACATCACCGAAGTGGCTACTGCATTCTTCGAATGAGCCACATACCCCAAAGCCATCTCTAGCGCCAAGCTTATCCTCATCCCGAAAAAAGAAAACCCGGAGACCTTTCGCAAATTTCGACCCATCAGCCTTTGCACTTTCACCAACAAGATCATATCCAAAATTATTGCAACCAGAATGGTAGGGATCCACCCCAAGATCATCTCTGAGGAGCAGAGCGGGTTTGTTCGAGGAAGAAACATCCAGGACAATATTATGCTAGCCCAAGTGTTAATAACCTGCATAAAGTTTCCAGCGAGAGGGGGCAACATCGCCGTCAAAATTGACATGGAGAAAGCTTACGACAGACTGGATTGGCAATTTATGATCTGGGTCTTCAGGGCATTTAGCTTCTTCGAGAATTGGACCAACTTAGTGTAGAGATCCATCAGCAACTCATGGTTCTCCAAGGTCATCAATGGTCAAGCCGAAGGATTTTTCAAATCCAGTCGAGGGGTTAGACAAGGAGACCCTCCATCATCCACTGTCTTCATCATAGCGGCCGACGCCATGAGTAGGAACCTCAACAACATGGCTAGCACTTCGAACTTCCAGCACTATCACACATCCAGTGGACGCCCAATAATCACTCATCAGGCTTTTGCTGACGATTTACTCATCTTCTCATCTGGGGACGAAGGAGCGGTGGCAGTGGTCCACAACACCCTGCAGAGGTACTCCACCTGCTCTGGTCAGAAGATCAACCCTTCCAAGAGCATCATCTATGCCCACCACAACATCAAAAGAGAGCACGCAATGAGACTCGCCAACTTAACTGGCTTTTTTGTTGATCATCCTCCGTTCAACTATCTCGGGTGCCCTCTTCTGTACGTAAAATCCAACGTTAGCATATTTGAGAAACTGATCACACGGATCATGAATAAACTTCCTGGGTGGCATAATGCTACTTTATCCCTAGCTGGCAAGATTATCCTAATCAATCACGTGCTTACCTCTATCCCCATCCATACCCTGGTTGCGTGCTTCCCGCCTTTGAAGGTTCTTTCTTCGATCGAGCGGATCTTTTGTAATTTCTTCTGGGGGCATTGCAACGGCCAAGACAAACATCACTGGGCTAGCTGGGACTCCATGGCTTATCCCACTGAGGAGGGTGTAGAAGCATGGAAAATACTAAAGAAATTGACTCATGCGGCCAAGAAAGACCCATACGGCTCAGAAAATGCATGCGGCTCAGGGAGTGATGCGGCATAAGGAGCTATGCGGCCGAAGGCATTCCATGCGGCTCAGAAGACATGTGGCGTGACAGTACTCCCCTCCGATCCATGCTGTATTAATTGCTTTGACGGCTGACCCCTCTGAAAAGTTGACAGACCTGACACCAAAGCAGGTAATTATGACTCTGTCATGATGATGAATCTCTAGGGAAGAGAAAGAAATCTCTGACACGATCCTCCGAGAGCAACAAAATGCCACGTGGCCCTGCCACGTGGGTGTGCTTATGCGGCTCGAAGTGAAGACTTCCCATGCGGTTCAGAGTGAAGCTGTCCCATACGGCTCGAGTGGAATCATCCCTATGCGGCTCAAGAAAATCATGTCCATGCGGCTCAAGCAGACACACCATTATGCGGTTCATGCGGCTCATCATATGGTTCAGAAGTCTGGAGGAGGGGGCCACTGCCCAGACAGCCCTGACAGTGTCCCAAGTCTTATGCGGCCCAAAATTCATGCGGCCCAAATCTCATGCGGCCCAATCTGCATGCGGTTCCAGTCTCACCATTGGCTCTCAGGACACGTGTCCTCAGCCGATCAATCTCCCAGATTTATGGCAATCCAAGATCGGGTCGAATCCCAATGATCTGGGGCACATGGCAGGAGAATAAATTTGATTTATTCGCAGATATTAGAGAATTATTATAAGAAAGATTTATGCCAATCAACATTAATTGCTAATGGGGATTTGGTGTAATCTACCCTTAATGGTTCTGATTCGTCACAATCAGAAACGAACGGCCTGGATTGATCAATCCCTAGGCCGCCGCCATCTCCAAGAGCTAATCATTGGCAACCCTAGTGATCACATCCCACTATTATAAATAGCAAGGTGCCATTCCCATGTAATATATAGAGAGATATACAAAAAAAAGAATCAGAGAAGAATACGTATACACAGAAAGACTTCCCCCATAGTCAGAGAGAGAATATACACAGAGAGAGAGAAGCCAGGAGAGCAATCAGAGAGAGAGCCAGAAGGCGTTTCTTCGTCAACGACCCAGCAGATCTTCCCCGAGTCAAGGCTGCGTACCGATCGTCCAAGGAGTAAGGCAGAGCGGCCGTCGCTTTCCCGAGCCTCTATCGTCACCCCCCAGAATCTAAAATAAACAATCGTACTTAGACTGCTGTACCTAGGTTTTTGTCCCTAGGCTTTCTTTGTACGAGCGAGTTTGTATTGTGAGTCTAAGTTCAGTCCTCCGATAATTGTTCTGTACTTTTACAATCAATGGCAAACACGATGGCGACTCTGCTGGGGACTAACTTCTCTACGGCTGAGGAGTTGGTGACGCAATCGGACGCAGCCAAACTTGGCTCTACACAACAGAAGATGGTCGTACGCTTCGACCAACAGGCGTTCGAAGAGATGCTCTCTGAAGGTAGCACTGGCCCGGTCCAGAAGCGCACCCGCACCATAAAGGCTCGCAAAGAGTGGAGGCCAAAATCATTTGCTCCTCCGCAAGCCCTTGATGAGGTGCTCTCTATTGCTCAAGATGGCGAGAAAGACTCTCCTGCGGCCCCACTTCAGACCGTAGACAACTCTGCTGTCCCCAAGTCCGACAGAAGAAAACACTATGATGCTGGACTTGTAGGGGCAAAGAGGAACTCTACGCGATCCGAGCTGCAGAAGAGTATTAGCCGCAGGGAGAAAGCCCATGCGGCTACAACCGCCGACCGCATAAAGAAAACTCATGCGGCCACATCTGTCAGCCGCATAACTTATGCGGCTACAGTTGCCAACCGCACGGATAAGACTCATGCGGCTATAAAAGTCAATCGCTTGCAGAAAACCCATACGGCCACAGATGCCAACCGCATACGGTCAGCCTGCACGGTTGTGACTCCTAACCGCATAAAGACTCATCCTACAACGAAAGACAGCCGCATGCAGACAGCCTGCACGGCACCCAATGCTAGCCGCATAGCATCCGTCCCACGCTTCTCTCGATCAGTCTTCGACCGGCTCTCATGCGATCCTGACTCTGATCATTCTCTGGATGATAATCCAGACTCTGTGGTATTCGACTTAGACTCCTCCTATTACGCACCCACAAGTGCTAAAAGGAGGAAGTCTAGGGCAGCGCGGGCTCATCAAGTCCAGACGACTACCCCAACCTCTGACTATCGGGGCGTCCCGCTGATTATCACGCGGGCCTCTGATGGAAAGTTGTATAAAACCACTCAAGTCCAGCCCCCGGCGGCAAACAGACAAAGTGGTTCCTCTGACCTGTGTGAGGTTATCCTCCACAAACGCAAGGAAAGAGAAGGAGCTTCGGGGTGTAAAAAGCCCTCACACGGACATCAATGTACCCAGATCATCGTCAACTGCTATTGTAGCAACGCGGCGGTGACGGAAGACCGGCCATCCGTCTTCCAAAGACTACATCACCCGAGCTCAGAAGACGAGGCACCTCTTGTTGTCTCCTGCAAGTCCGCACAGAAAGTTCTCACCAAGGGAAGAGGGAAGAAAACGAGCATCTCCAGCCCAAAGGTGTCAACTACTGCAGCTAAGAAACCGTCGTCTAAAGGGTTATCCTCTACTGGAGTATTTCAACACACCCGTTCGAAGACGAAAACTGCTGCAGTAGGAAGTTCGTCGTCTGCAACATTGGGGGTCGTCGGAACTGGGGGTAGCACTCCTCCAAACATCCACGACAATCCGACATTCCAGGAATACGGACTGGAGGAAGCAAATCCTCCGACGGATACAACAAACACCGACGTCCCTAAGGACATCCTAGACGAAGCAAGCTCCGAAGTCGGGGGTAGTGTTCCTTCCGAATCTGAACCTGAAGAGAACATCCCCACATATCCTGATGATTTCTCGATGCACGAGTACGACTCGGAGGGTACATCCTCCACCACTCGTTCTGTCACTCCTCATGTGAAGACGGTGTTCATGACAGACAGCAATCAAGGCGGTTCCGGTGATCGCCAGCGCATCAACACTTTGGAGGCCATATTGTACGCCTTGGTCAAGTCTGTAGACGAGATCAAAGCGGCGCTTCCTAATCTGCAGGGGGTGACACCTGGCCAGACAAGCACGGGTCCCCCAATCAACGTAGATTCAAATTAGGCGGCACCGAACCCGGGCAATAATCCTCCCGAAGTAACGGCTCCGACTGCGACAGATGAGACCCGAGAAGTAAGGAGAGAAGTTCAAGAGCTCCGAGCCATGTTCCACGCCAGAGAAAACTCTCAAGACTTCAGAATACGGCAACCATATCCTGCTGAATGGAGGGATGTTCCATTCCCACCAAGATATAAGTCGTTCAATATCAACCCCTATGATGGCAAGACCTCAGCAAGTCGGTACATCACTTACTTCGAGGTCACTACCGACCATCTGCCCCATGATGATGCTATCCTGACATGGTTATTTATTGGGGCATTGGAAGGAGTCACCTTCGATTGGTACCGCAACCTGCCAGACAATTGCATCCATTCCTTCGCTGGCTTCAAACGCCTGTTCTTAGAGAGGTTCTATGAGGTAGGACAGGACGTCACGATGTCTACCCTCATGGACGTCATTCAAGGAGAGAAAGAGCTGACGAGGAATTACATTGAGCGGTTCCGTCAAACCGCAATGAAGTTACCATCTGGCAACTCGGACTCCTCCTTGATCGAAATTTGCCAAAAGAGACTACTCCCAACAATCAGTCTCTGGATGGGCGAGAGTCAATTCAAGGACTGGAAGGCTTTTATCATTAGTGCTACAAGTGCCGAAGAACGATTAAAGAAGGCTCGCCAACTGGGATTACATATCTCAGAGGAAGAGAACAAAAGCAAGCGTCCCAGCACCACCAACGACAATGGGGGTAGCCCCTCCAACAACCGGGACAACAGAGGCAAGCAGGCTATGGTGGCCGATACAGCCCAGAAGCCTGAGTCGCAACCTGCGGACAAACAATGGCCTCAAATCACATACTCTTTTGAAGACGGTCAAGTCAAGCCTATCTTGGACATGCTCATACAAGGAGATAGGATTCAGCTTCCTCCACCAAGACGGGAGCCTCGGCCGGCTGATCTGGAGAACCCAAAGTTCTGCCATTACCACCGCTACGTCCACCATGCTACGCACGACTGCTACCAACTGAAACGATATATCCAGAACCTCATCGATTCGAACGCTCTGGCCATCGATTTCGAGGAGGTAACCGTGGCAGCCAACATGGTGTCCGTACAATTCGGCAGCTTCCCTCCAACAGAGACCCAGGACGGGGTTATACCCATCCCTCTGGCAACGATGGAGATTGCTAATCTCCTACCTGCTCAAGCTGCTGGTCTAGTACCCCTCACCACATCACGAGAGGAAATTATGTGGGTCCATCCGGACCTAGTCCATGAGGTAACTCACTCCACTCCATCTTCTAAAAAGAAAAGTGGAAAAGTCAGATCCTGCCGTACCACCTCAGCAGATGAAGAGGAAGTCACGGCCGTTGTTACTCGATCCGGAACACAATCTCAACCTGTGGTTGAAAACTCGACTGATGATCATCCGCCCATTACCACGGATGCTCCGGGACCGGCTCAGCCTTCGACGACCGAGAAGCCTAGGCCGAAAGAGACTCGCTTCGACAAATCCCTCCGAAAGAAAACATCTCAGGGGCTGGAGAGGCCCTACAACTTCGACATCTTGGTGCAATTGGCCAATACACCAGCCAAATTATCCTTAAATGAACTCCTGAGGCTCTCGAAGGATGTCCGCACAGCCTTGAGCGATGTACTTCAAAATGTCGATGTGTACCTAGCTCAGGTCAACCTCACGGGAGAAAATCAGCCCGCAGACCTCCAAGACAGTGCCTGTACGGGAGCAATGCCCAACATCGTCTTCACTCCACAAGACATGCTCATCAAGACTAATCTACACGATCGCCCATTATACTACACAGGCTACATCGGCGATGTAAAGGTGGACCGGATGCACATTGCCCCTGGGTCTTCCATAAGCATCATTCCAAAAGGACTACTGCATCATCATCGCATCTCGAAGCATCGCCTGACCCCTACAAACATCGCCATCAGCGGGTTCAATTCGGGCAGGAGCTACCTAATCGGGAAGATCCGTCTGAAATGTCAGATTGGCGATCTCCAATCAGAAGTCACTTGCTACGTCATAGATGCCGACACTTCATACAACATCCTTTTGGGGCGCCCTTGGATACACGATTACATGATCGTGCCTTCCACGCTACACCAATGCTTCAAATATGTCGACAAGCACGGCTTCGTGAGGACAGAATTTGCTGACATCGATCCCTTCAAAGGGGTCGAATCTTATTACTCCGACTCCTGCCTATACGGAAAGTCGAAGAGGCACCTTGAAGGAGGAAGTAAACAAACTCATGTTGAAGCAACCACGGGATCAGAAGAACCTCTGACAATCCACCTCCAGGCTCGCAAACCAGGCAATTCCGCACCCCTTATGGCCACGCTGCGTAAGGACGCGATCAGCCTCTCGGCACAGGAAGAGCAGTTGAGAATCCGGCTGCCAAGGTCCGGCCAGGTACCGAGACCCATGACAGGGCCACTTATCATCAGATTGCCGAGAGTCGGTCAATCCCAAACAGAGAAGCTCAATCCCTCTGATAGACCTCTGACGATACGCCTGCCTAAGAAAGGTCGTCACCCCGATACGAGGTCTGACACTTCAAGCGAACCAGCCACCCCTCGCTCCACATCAAGTGCCAGACTGGGGGTTGCTAGTCTACCGATAACCCCACGCTCTGCTCCGTCAGTTGAACCTCTGAAGATCAAGCTGACTAGGACGCCCTCTCAATCTTCATTCACACAGGGGGTAGCCGAAGAGGAACCAGAGCTAGCCAAGTATGTGGCTGCCCACACTGACGCTCCTTCCGCAGATGATGTAATCCCTTAAGAAAAGATACCTTACTTCATCAATAAAGGGTTATCTTTGAACTACACCGAGCTCAATAAGCTATGTACAATGTATGCTATGGAATACGGTATAGGCACTCACCTACATACACAGGTGACAAATGTGTACACCGCTATCCAACTTACTCCAGTAGAAGATGCTTACCGAATAATCGACGGAGGGGACCACCCAATCATCTTCGGCCGGATGAATAACCCGCATCCCCTCGCCATGGAAGAAGTCGACTTCGGGTCAGATGCTGGAAGACTGCCTCTGTATCTCTATAGCCCTCAATCCAAATATCTCATGCAGAAATAGGGGTATGATCTAGAGACAACGCCAGGACTGAACTACGGCACTGGACGACGATTACCTTTGAAGACGCCAGCCCCGGCGGGCAAACCACGGAACTACTATAACAAAACCTAATGCGGTTTAGGATATGTAACGCCTACTACGACCCCTGAAAGCTCAGATGAAGAATGCGATTGGCAGTCACATTCAACTGGATCACCGACTTCCGACTCAGATACCAGCATCAGAGATGCGTTCAGACAAGTCATGTCAGTCAACATGGCATTCACCGACGCTTACGAGGAAGACGAAGACATCCTCAAAATCCTTGAGCTAGAGCCATGGGCCCAGCAATTAGACGTACAATAGGAAAAGCGGTTCGAACTGAGAGAACCTTCTACTGAAGATGAAGTCATACAAGTGGATCTCGGCAGCGAATCTTCTCCAAAGCCGATCTTTATCAGTAAAAGCCTAACTGACGAAGAACGAGAGTCGCTGTTAGAACTTGTCAGAGAATACATTGATGTATTCGCCTGGAGCTATGAAGACATGCCGGGGTTAAATCCTGAGATCGCTCTCCACAAACTCAATATACGGACAGATGTAAAGCCAGTCAAGCAGCAACAACGACGCTTCCGCCCAGGCGTTATGGACGCGATCGAAGCTGAAATCAACAAGCTAATAGCCAGCGGCTTCATTCGTGAAGAGCAACATCCTGATTGGGTCGCCAATATAGTACCCGTCCTCAAGAAGAATGAGAAGATTCGAATCTGCATCGACTTCCGCAATCTGAACGAGGCATGCCCTAAAGATGAATTTCCCCTTCCTATCACAGACATCATAATCGACAATACATGCGGCTTTGAACGTATGTCATTCATGGATGGATTCTCGGGGTACAATCAAATCAAGATGTCTCCCGACGACGAAAAGCACACCTCATTCCGAACCCCGATTGGCACATACTGCTACACAGTCATGCCATTCGGTCTAAAGAATGCTGGCGCTACATATCAGCGAGCCATGAGTATCATTTTTAGAGAACATTTGTGCAAGACAGTGGAATGCTATGTCGACGACATCGCCGTCAAGAGTCGCCGTAAGGAAGATCATCTGCTAGACCTGAGAACGGTGTTCAACTTAATGCGAGCCCACAATCTGAAGATGAACCCTACAAAATCGTTCTAGGGCGTATCCAGCAGGAAGTTCTTGGGCTTCATCATCACTGCACGGGGTATCCATGTAGACCCCGAGAAAACGAGGGCAATCATGGAGATGGGTCCCCCGAGAAATCTCCGTGAACTTAGAGGCCTCCAAGGGAGGCTGGCTTATATCAGGAGGTTCATTTCCAACCTCTCCGGGCAATGCCGACCGTTCACCCACCTCATGAAAAAGGGAGTCTCATTCGTATGGGACGAGGAATGCCAGAGCGCTTTCGATGACATCAAAGAATATTTATCAAATCCTCCAGTCCTGGTGGCCCCGGTCCCTGAAAAACCATTCCTGCTCTCTGTACGAGCAATGGAACACTCCCTCGGTGCCCTGCTGGCACAAAACAACGACGCAGGCCACGAACAGGCCATTTACTATCTCAGCCGAATGATGGTCGGGCCCGAACACCGATACACCGCTGTGGAGAAAGAATGCCTCGCCCTGGTATTCGCCATTCAAAAGACGCGGCACTATGTCACGGGGCAAACCATACATGTGATCTCACGAATCAACCCTCTCAGGGTCCTCATGACCAAACCAGGGGCACCCAGCTCCCGCCTCGCTACATAGGCGATATTGCTGTCCCCCAATCATATGATCTTCGTCCCGCAGAAGGCTGTCAAAGGTCAAGCCCTGGCAGACTTTTTGGCGGCCCATCTAGGATCGGATTCATCCAAAATATACGAAAAAATCCCAGATGAGGTCGCCGATTCAAATACAACCACCCACGATAACATATGGCGGATGTTCTTCGATGGCGCTTCAAGAACCGGACCCAAGGAAAATATCGTCGTCGGAGTCGAAGTAGTATTTGTCTCTCCTACCGGGCTAGTGATCAATCGTGCCAACTCTCTCACAGAACCCTGCTCTAACAATATGGCCGAGTACAACGCTTTGGTCATTGGCCTCCAACTCGCAAGAGAACTGGGGGTAGAATACCTTGAAGCATACGACGATTCGCAATTAATCGTCAACCAGATCCGGGGGACGTACGAAGTCCGCCATGAAGACATGATCCCCTACCACCAAATAGCGATCAACATTATCTCATCATTCGAGGGATTCTTCATCGAACACGTCCCCAGACTCCAAAATATCGAAGCTGATGCCCTAGCAGGCCTGGCTGCTTCCCTAGCAGTGCCAAACCACTCTCATCATTCGGTCGATGTAATCGGCAGTGAGCTGGTCTGCCCCAAGAACAACGTTCAAGCCATGGCAAGTTATTCTGCTCAGATGATCGACGAAGCGCCAGACTGGAGACAACCATTCATAGACTTCATGGTCTACGACATCCTGCCCGAGAACCCGAAGGAGGCTACTTCTATCAGACGGCGTTCTCTCAGATTCTTCTACGATACAGAGACGAAAATGCTGTATCGCCGCTCCTACGACGGATTACTACTTTGGTGCTTGTCGAACGCAAAAGCCAAAGAAGCCATACGAGAGGCTCATGACAGTATCTGCGGGGCCCATCAGCCTGGCCCTAAGCTGCAAGACCGCCTTCGCCGGATGGGCTATTACTGGCCTACGATGGTGGCTGATGCAATAGATTATGTCCGAAAATGCAAGGCCTGCCAAGTCCACGCAGACTTCATTCACCAACCATCCGAATTCCTACATCCGACAGTGGCGTCCTGGCCATTCGAAGCATGGGGAATGGATATCATTGGTCCAATCACCCCACCTTCCTCCCGAGGACATCGCTTCATACTGGCGATCACTGATTACTTCTCAAAGTGGACAGAAGCTGTCCCACTCGCCGAAGTCAAGACTTCGAACGTAATCAGCTTCCTGAAGCACCACGTCATCTACCGCTTTGGACTGCCCCAAAGGATCATCCATGATAATGGTCCGCAGTTTATAAGCCACGCATTCTACCGATTTTGCGACAAACACCGCATTCAGAATGTCGCTTCGACACCATACAACCCGGCAGCAAACGGGTTAGCAGAGGCATTCAACAAAACAATCATCAAACTCCTCAAGAAACTTGTCTCCTCCAACAAACGCGACTGGAACGAGAAGCTCGGCGAGTGCTTATGGGCTTATCGCACCACGGTTCGAACAGCCACCGGGAATACACCATTCTCTCTGGTGTACGGGAGTGAGGCAGTTCTCCCATTAGAGACTCAGATTCCCTCACTCCGAGTCGCCCTTACTTATCAATTGACAACGGATGATAACTACCGACGTCGACTACAAGAGTTAGAGGCCTTAGATGAAAAACGCCTCCTAGCTCAGCAAAGGATCGAATTATACCAAGCACGCATCTCAGGAGCCTTCAATAAAAAGGTCAAAGTCAGAACATTCCAAGTGGGCGATCTTGTTTTGGCAGTCAGGAGGCCAATGGTCATGACTCACAAGACCACCGGCAAGTTCCAGCCAAAATGGGAAGGCCCATTTATCATCGAGGCTGTGTTCTCCAATGGTGCTTACCGTCTCGCCAAGCAGAATAGAGACTTGCTCATATTGCCCGTCAACGGCAAGTTCCTGAAGAAATACTATGTTTAAACAACATTTTCCAGAGTTTCGAGTTATGTGCCCGCTGGTACCACTGAACTCAACCCCCTAATATTCCAACTTATTGAGTCACGTACCCTCTTGTACCGCTGAACTCATATCCCAAATTCCTAAGTCATGTACCTGCTGGTACCTCTGAACTTACACTTTGATTCCAACATTCACAGATTTTCGAGTCATGTACCTGCGTGTACCGCTGAACTCATGCCCTTCTTCCATAAATATATCCCAAATTCCTAAGTCATGTACCTGCTGGTACCTCTGAACTTACACTTTGATTCCAACATTCATGGATTGTCGAGTTATGTGCCCATCGGTACCCCTGAACTTACATCTCGGTCACTCTTTTGAAAGAAAGTCATGTATAATCATACCGCTGAACTTTCTTCCTACAAGAGATCCTTCCTCATGATCTAATACCTGTACTCCCAGTGCACAACAAAGGTAACAGATCCACAAATTTCCAAGACGACCATGTCCTCATCACCTCTGAGTCGTCCCATTTCCGCCAAAAACAAATCACCCTTACATAGAATTTCCATGTCCTCATTACCTCTGAGTTATTCTACGTACCCTCCTTCATTGAGCCCACTCCTGTCATGTCCTCATTACCTCTGAATGGGAAGGCTCCGTCGAAGAAACCTTCATACTTTCCATATCCTCATTACCTCTGAGTAAGTATGATGATCCCCTTTCGACCTATTACCTGTACCCACAACCGGAGTACGCCAAGGGTAATGGGTCCACAAATGTCCTCTGTTGACCATAAATGTCCTCTGTTGACCACAAATGTCCTCTGTTGACCACAAATGTCCTCTATTGACCACAAATACCCTCCGTCGAGTTCGCTCCTGCCATGTACTCATTACCTCTGAACAGGAAGACTCTACGTTCGAAAAACTTTCCTACTTGCCATGTCCTCGTTACCTCTGAGCAAGTATGTCGGTTCTCTTTCATCCTATTACCCGTATCCTAAACCAGGGTATGCCAAGGGTAATAGGCCCACAAATATCCTCAGCTAAATTTCTTAACACAAACCTATCACCTCATCATGCCCCAGGAGCCCAGCTGCTCTACGGCAATTCTTTTCTCAATACCAAGAGCACCCATGACCACTTTGCTATGGCTGCTTCAGGCATCCTGACCGAAACTTGTTATCTCTACCTAAAACCAAGGTACGCCATGGGTAACAGGTCCACAAATATATCCCCTATGCGGGAGAGAACATCACCACAATATCACAGGCACAACAGGCAATACAAATGAAGGGTAGAATGGAAAATACTCTTTATTTGAAGGAAGAAAAGAAGTACTACATATTTCGGGACCACGTCCCTTTCAAAAAAAACAGAAGAAGGGGAAAACGGGGACAAAACAAGAGGCCGATTATAGCTCGGCATTGCACAACTCCAAAAGACGGTCCTTTACCAAAGCAGTCCCCCGATCAAGCCTTTGCTTAGCTCGACGCTCGGCCTCTTGGGATAGCTGCTCTGCGTCATTCAAATGTGTATAGCTCACATAGCATATGCGGCTCACACAGCATATGCGGCTCTGCCATCAAGATTGGAGAAGGGGCTTGTGTATAAATATGCAACAGAGCCATGAGTACTAAAGATCGGAAGGAGAAGACACTTCGGGTGCGTCAGGTTCGACGGCTGACGAGGACGTCACCCTCTTACCCTTCGCGACGGTGGAAATGGCTTTAGAAGACTTAGGAGCCATTGCTTCGATAATGAAGATCGGAAGGAGAAGACAGGAAAAAGAGTGAACGAAGGTAAAGAAGTCCCTCCGGCTAAAGTTACCCGTATTTATA